>JAJPUD010021856.1:0-22408 GCA_023553655.1 Myrmecobius fasciatus | reverse complement strand
TTTATAGAGGCTCATACTGTAGTTTTTTACCTGCCAAGATATGTGAGGCAATAACCCATTCCCTAACAGCAGTTGCTAACCCAGCCAAGATGCTGCCCACCGTAGATTGCAAAGCATGATGATATTGGAGCACTAATCACTGATACTGGAGAGTATTAGTGGTGTGAGGAGACACAAATTATAATTGACAGTTGGTGTTAGGGAGAAGATTGAGGCATGAGTATCATTTAACCAATTAATGCAAGTTAGATTTTACAAAAAGGTATGTTGATTGAGAAAACATACCAAGAGCAGAAATATAAATGATCCCTCCCCAATACCAAAAGACCCACTTTACCTTATATCACTTTATGTCTTGGGGAAGAGTAGGCTCAAATTTAACATTTAGACATTTACCCCACTAGTTCTACTTTCCAGAGAACAAGCAATGTGCTAGCAAATGTTTAATACCTGGAGGTAAAAATATACACGGGACACAGTTTAAAGTTTTATATGCATTACTGCCTCTTCTCTCAGTTTCCTAAGTTGAAAAGCAAAGGATTTTGTTATGAGTCTTTCTTGATTAGACAGCCAGCACAATAATAAATGAATCTCTGATTTGTTGCATTTGCCATTTTATGAGGAATAAATTCCCGCAATGAAAATTGAATATTTGGCTCAAGAGCTCTTTTGAGCTAGATTCACTACACACATGCAAATGTCACTAGATAAGTCACTCTTTGCAACATATGGTGGACAACATCTAACAGAGCTAGCTCCTTCTTGGGACGTGCTAATGCCTTATATGTCTTAGCTGATAGTAAATTCTAGTAAGGACTCCCATCAGTGAACTCTGTCCCTCTGACCTTTAAAGCTTACAAAGTTATAGCTGTGTTTACTATTCTTTCAAGAACAAGAACAGAAGTGCCCATGTAAGCATGAGCCACATGTCTGCTTGGATCAGAAGGCCTACCTAGAGATTTACAGTATGTCTTTTCTCCATCTCTACCAGAAGAGACTTGAGTTACTATCCTGGAAGTCTTTCATATGAATGTTCAGCCCCAGCAAGGCAACCAAATGAAGAGAACTTCTTCTTATACCCAGAAGGGTAAATGGAAGAAACTGCAATCTGTGCATACCTTAAAGTGGGGATTTCATCAGGTCAAACTCACTGCACTAGTTCATAAAGGTCTAGGCCTTCATTAACCAATTTCCTTTTACATTACATGGGGAGTTGAGATCTGAAAACAACTTTAAATTCTTAAAAGCTGTAATCAAGATGAATATTACTTTAATAAATAGACTTTAGAACTATAAACAGAAATTTGTTCATGGATTTGCTAATTAATTTATTAGTCTTTGCATTAATGTACGTTATCCATTTATGTTTCCCTCTACACACATTTTCCACAAATTTTATATATGTATATGTGTGTGTATTATACATGTGTGTATGTATATGTATATGTATGTATGTATTTTTTGGCTGAGGCAATTGGGGTTAAGTGACTTGTCCAGGATCATACAGCTAGGAAGTGTTAAATGTCTGAGACCAGATTTGAATTCGAGTCATCCTGACTTCAGGGCTGATACTCATCCACCACACAATCTAGTTGCCCCCAAATAATATATTTTTAAAATTTAAACCAAGAAAATAGTTTTCTTATGTAATTTCCCCAACCATCATGCTTATTTTTCTTTTAAAGAGATCAAACAAGATGCTGGCAAATGCCTCTCTAAACAAGCCTGGTTGTAGTATAGTTAAGATGAAGATAAAACAATAGGTTATCGATTTCCTACTGAACAAGAGAGAAGGCATTGCTGAACACTTACTCTTCTGAAAATATCAAGAAAGATGAAGAAAAGCATGATGCAAGTGAATACAGTATGTTGAAAAATACTGTTCAATTGAAAAATATATAAAGCTGCAGGCTTTAATTAAAAAATCTGCTGCTAATTTTGTGTATTTCTGATGTAACTTATAACATATCCTCTTGGTTTCAATACTGATGAGAAAAGAATGCAATTATGATTGATGATATGGGATAGAATATGAGCTATCTTTCCTAAGAATGTGGCTCACTTTAAAATTAAAAATAAGACTTTCCAGAAACTAATCTACTTGACTTGCTTAGAAGCCTAATTCTTTTAGCAGTAGTAATAAAACTCATAACAAATGAATCTGAAACATTAGGTACCCCCTTAGATCCAAATGGCTGGACACTATACCTATACCTTTACCACAGTAGAGCAAGCACATTTTTATGATTAGAATTTTGGAGGAGCCCAGCTCTGATGAGAAAGGGAAAATGCTGTCTTCTCTCATTCATTTTTTTCATGGCTTGTTAAACCTCCACCCCTATATTTTGGAGTAATTTACTTTTAGTTTAGATTGTGGCTTGTATCTGGGTGAGGAGCTAAAGATACTTTACTGAATATAAAATAGGTATCAAGCATTTATTTTCTATATAAAATACTAAAATACATAAGAATCATAGCATACATTGATGAAATAAAACAGGCGTTGGTAACAACTTCTGTTAGGATCTTTTGAAAGGCTAATACTTCAACCTCATCTAAATATGAAATTCTGCAAGACTGCTGATTAGGCATTTTACATTTCACCTTAACTATAACCTGTGTCCATATCTTCTAGCAAACCAGACTTAGACTCTTCCTATTGTCTTTGGCTGACTTCTCCAATTCAGAAGTTTCTGCTGCTGCCCTTTAACTTCACTTACTGGACCTTAAGTTGCCTCCATACTTAGGCATACCCAATTGAAGAATTATGTTCAGTACCCTACTCAGGCAAAGAAAAGCAAAGAGGAAAAGGCAACCAGTGACCCAGGTATAAATTATTCTATGTTCCAAATAGGTAAGGAGCCCAGCCCATTCTCCTCTTCCCATCCACATTTTGGAGAGTCTACAGACAAAACCCACTACTAGCACATGGGAGAGTCAAAGCAAGAGTCTAAGCAAGATTATGTCTCTTCTATTTAAAGGTCTATTGAGTCATTGACTCCTGAGTTCTAGGAGCAGCCATTGAAGATGTCTCTGTCATTTCACAGTTCTCACATCCTTCAGTTGAGTGAGTCACATAATTAGGTACCCAATTAATGTACATTCAGCCAGCACAGATTTTAAGCAAGAACCAGGAAGGGCATCTCTTCCAGTCTCAGTGATGTATGGTGTTTGGAAAAATCAGTTTTTATTCAACTAAGTGCCTAAGGTTTTGCCATTTAATGCAATAGTGTCAGACTCAAGTAGAAATGAATCCCTGTGGGCTATATATTCACCTAAAAGGGAAAGAGCATGATAGTATGATATCTCATGGAAGCATTCAAGTGGGGTTAGTCCATTAACGGAACTTGAAAAGTCAATCAAATAAGTTTTTAGTGGCAATATATGTAGGTGTATAATCCCTCCAAGAATAAAAAAGAAATGTAAATGTGATTACAAAGTATTGTTTTGGGAAGAGTCTTTTAAAGTTTAAGTATTATATAGTAAGTATGTATTTTAAGAAAACTTAGTGCTAACATATAAACTGCAATAATTTTAAATATATTTTATAATAGCTTTAATTCAGTTCAAGAAATTTTTATTAAACACTTCTGTACCAGACACCACTAAGTAATTACTGAAGATGTAAATATGAAAGCAGAACAGTCCTTTAAGAAACTTGTTAAGCTGAATTTTCTTATTCTTTTGGGTAGGTGTGGAAGATTAAATATCTCTGTTTTCTGCTTCTTAGATAAGGATTCATTCATTCATAAACAACATATTCCCCCCAAGTCTCTATGATGTGCAAAATATTCTTCTAGGCCTTAAGTAATACAAAGGTGATTGAGACACAATCCCTGCTCTCAATGAATTTACAATTTAATGAGAAATTACAGTTTAATAAGATACAAAAAACTATAATGCATTTTATAATGTAAACATACTTTCCTCATCTGCAACATGAATGTTGGAAAAGGAAATGCCAAACCACTCTAGTATCTTTGCCCAGAAAACCCTACATGGGATTACAAAAAGTTGGACATGACTGGAAAACAACTGAACAATTCATAATTTAAAACAAGTTTACATTTTTTTCTTTTTCAAGTGTCATGGAATATCATTTTATAGAAGCCGTTTGTTAAATATTTTCTAAATCTGATTTTACTTAATAATAACTTACAAATAAGCATTGTTCCTAGCCATGCCAAACTGAAGAAAGCATTTGCCCAAAAGCATTATATTTTAATGAGATAAAAATTCAGTCAATTTTAGGTGTTCCTCCCAAAATGCTACCATAAATATTTTTAGTTTTGCTCAAGTCAGACCGAAAAGTATAAGATATTTCAAAAGTAGGAGTCAAATATGATATCCCTGTGTAGGAACTGTAAATACAAAGAACAATGCTTGAAGTAGAGAAAGTACATAAAAATATATATGGTTAATATATATGCAAGGTTAATTCAGAGGAGGCAGGATTTGCTTCTGATTGGGGAACAATAAATATGACTATTCCATGTCCTGGTACAGTATGTAAAAGAGGAAGAAGGTATAAGGAAAGTACTGGACATGTTGATCAGGGATGTATTTGGTATCTTTTAGAGAAGTGTCAGGTTTCCAACTTCAGGAAGCTGGAAGGAATATAAGAGGAAGAAATTTAAAATAGGCTAAAGTTTCTCTAAAACATAAAGGATATATTATAAAGCAGCAGTCATCAAAACCATTTGGTACTGGCTAAGAAATAGAGTCGTCTATCAGTGGAATAGAATAAGATCACAGGACAAACTAGGCAATAACTATAGCAATCTAGTATTTGGTAAACCCAAAGATTTTTTTGGGATAAGTACTCACTATTCGACAAAAACTGCTGGGAAAATTGGAAACTAGTATGGAAGAAATTAGGGCTTGACCCACACCTAACACCACATACCAAGATAAGATCTAAATGGGTTCATGATCTAGATAGAAAGAGTGATATTATAAGCAAATTAAAGGAACATAGGATAGTTCACCTCTCAGACCTGTGGAGAAGGATTGAATCTGTGTCCAAAGAAGAACTGGAAGTCTTAATTGAACACCAGAGAGATAATTTTGACTATATTAAGTTAAAAAGTTTTTGTACAAACAAAACTAATGCAGACAAGATTAGGAGGGAAGCAATAAATTGGGAAATCATCTTTACATTTAAGGGTTCTGATAAAGGCCTCATTTTTAAAATATATAGAGAATTGTCTCACATTTATAAGAATTCAAGCCACTCTCCAATCAATAAATGGTCAAAGGATATGAACAGACAATTTTCACATAATGAAATTAAAACCATTTCCAGTCATATGAAAAGGTGCTCCAAATCACTATTGATCAGAGAAATGCATATTAAGACAACTCTGAGGTACCACTACACACCTGTCAGATTGGCTAAGATGACAGGAAAAGATAATGACAAATGTTGGAGGGGATGTGGGAAAACTGGGACACTGATACATTGTTAGTGGAACTGTGAACAGATCCAACCATTCTGGAGAGCAATTTGGAGCTATGCTCAAAAAGTTATCAAACTATGCATATCCTTTGACCCAGCAGTGTTTCTATTGGGCTTATATCCCAAAGAGATCTTAAAGGAAGGAAAGGGACCCACATGTGCAAGAATGTTTGTGGCAGCCCTTTTTGTAGTGTCTAGAAACTGGAAACTGAATGGATGCCCATCAATTGGAGAGTAGCTGAATAAATTATGGTATATGAATGTCATGGAATATTATTGTTCTGTAAGAAAGGACCAGCAGGATGATTTCAGAGAGGCCTGGAGGGACTTGCATGAACTGATGCTAGATGAAATGAGCAGAACCAGGAGATCATTATACAGGCAACAATAAGACTATATGATGATCAATTCTGATGGACATGGCTCTCTTCAACAATGAAATGTTTCAAACCAGTTCCAATTGTTCAGTGGTGAAGAAAGCCATATACATACCCAGAGAGAGGGATATGAATGTGGACCACAACATAACATTTTCATGCTCTCTATTGATGTTAGTTTGCATTGTGTTTCCCTTCTCAGATTTTTTTTTCTTGTAGATTCAACTTTTCTTGCACAGCATGATAATTGAAATAATATGTATACACATATTCGATTTGTCATGTATTTTAACATAATTAACATGTAGTAGACTTCTTGCCATCTAGGGGAGAGGTGGGAGTTAGGGGGAAAAATTTGTAACAGAAAGCTTTGCAAGGGTCAATGTTGAAAAATTGTACCCATACATATGTTTTGCAAATAAAAAGCTTTAATAATAAAAAAAAAAATAGTAGATCACAGGACAAGTGATATCAGGATTAAAAAAAATAATAAAATAAAAGACATAAAGGAAAAGTTGGATTGGGGCCAGAAGGGGAAAAAATGGGGTGAGGGAGGAGTGTAAAAGAAAATAATAGGCAGGTAAGGGATTTTTGATCTGGTAAGTCTATAACTTAAAATCTCAAGTATTGCTTACAAAGCAGTGTATTGTCCTTGATAATGTTTTAAATATTATTCCCTGAATAAGAAAGAGGTGGTGAATAGGACAGGGATAAGAGAATGGGAATTAGTTAAGTCCTTCCTAGATCTGCTGGAAATGTGATATATTCTTGGCTCTTATCTTATAGGTACTACATGAATACAAAAATGATTTTGACAGAAGCAGATGAGCTGTCTTGACTCCATTATATGTTTGTGACACTAGTAAATAGTTGTTGTTTTTTTAAGTTGAAAGGAATGTAACTGACAATGAAGACTTCACATTGCCACTCTTTTCTATCAGTAGCCTTTCCACCAGGCCAAACACAGTGAGATCTTTTCTCTGTCAAAATTATCAGAGGTTGCATTGCTGCTATGGACTGTTACAACTGACAATGCCAGTGGTTTAAAGCTATGTACAACCAGAATAACTATAAATTTGTTTTAAGTTCACTGCAGTTTCATAGAAATAATTGTACTTCATAACATTTTTTGTATCCTTTTTGTTTTGCCCTAAACTCTGAAAGCCCTAATGACCATTATTTTCAGAAACAGTCATTTGGGGTCAGCTGGAAGGCACAGTGGATAAAGCACCAACCTTGGATTCAGGAGGACCTGAGTTCAAACCAGCCTCAAGGCACTTAACATTTAATAACCATGTGACCCTGGGCAAGTCACTTAACTACAGTTGCCTCACCAAAAAAAAAGAAAGAAAAAAAAAATCCAACCTAGAAAGAGCATTTTAAGCAGCAGAAGTTTCCATGTGTCCTTTGAGTCTAAAGTGCCAAAATAAAAATGTCAAATATTCAAAGTGTTTGCAATATATTACATAAAAAGAAAATGAACTTAAGTCCAATATTAAAAATCCAAAAGTAATACTAGTGGTGACTAAAGGCATCTCCCCTTATAGATATTATGCGACAGTTCTCATAACAAGCAATGTTTCCAAGATTCCCAAAATAAATCATTCTTATTCCTTGCTTGTGGTTTCTTATCAGCTGTAGCATTGAATGGTTCCAATCATGCCTGCCTTTAGTTTGGTGTTCTAATTTAAACAAAATTTAAAAAAAAGAAAAAAAAAACTCCATCTTAAATTTTCCAGAACAGTTATACAAAACAGAATTATGAATATTTCTTGAAGTACCACATATTTTGTATATCTTGCCATGTTTATCATTTACTCTAAATCCTATGTTCTATGATTCTTCCTTCTAGTGCGATTCGCACCTTATAGACCTCCAGACATCTCCCTGAAGCCACTGCTCTTTGAAGTGCCCAGCATCACCACAGAATCTGTATTTGTTGGCCGAGATTGGGTTTTTCATGAAATAGATGCTCAACTACAGAGTGAAAATGCCAGCGTGAATCAGGGAGTAGTGATTGTCGGAAACATTGGATTTGGCAAAACTGCTATCATCTCCAGGCTGGTGGCCCTCAGTTGTCATGGTACACGAATGAGACAGATTGCCTCAGATAGTCCGCATGCTTCTCCTAAGCGTATGTACTTTTGTTTACAGAACTCTATGCTATGTGGTATTCTTATCATCCATATAGTATGTGTGTCCTCCTCATCTGAGCTATGAAATCTGACCTTTGTAAGAATGTCCTTAATCCAGAATGGACAGAGAGAATTTACTGAATATTCAATAATTTTTCATTATTAAATATATTCAGTAGTTTTACATGACCAAGATGCTCCTGTCCATGGTTATTATGTCCTGACCCTAGGATCCCAAGCTCATAACTAGAGAGTCAGAAGTGAAATGCTGGAGGGTCAGCTTGTCTATCCCTTTCATTTTAAAAATGCAAAAACTGAAGTCTGGAGAGGTAACATGTTATTATCTAGGTTATACAAGTGGAAGCAGAGCTGAAATATGCACTTAGGTACTCTTTTTCTAATACTAACCCCAGTATGCAATAAATAACCTCCCCCATTTAATCTAATTGCAACTGAAAAACCCTGCCTATTTCCTTACCTTGCTGGTTACATTCTGAACTTTGAATCAAGTGTAACAGTTGAACAGAATCTTTTCACAACTCTTGTTTCTCTTTCTACTCCTTGCTAGCTTGACACCTTTGCTTAGTCTGAGATCTTATCTCTGCATGCTACACAACAGGGCAATCTTATTTACTGCCTTCATTTCCTGATTATTGACATGAAATGTTGCATTGCCTAGGATTGGCCATTATCCTTGAAATTTTTCTTTTGCCTCCCTTGTGAAAAATTGCTATGCTTTTCTCAGTATTCATTCTTCTTCCATCCCCAGCCTGGCACAGCCAGCATATGAGAACAATGGAGGTACTATAACAGTCTTTAGAAACTCTGGAGAAAGCCAGAATAACTAGTTCTCTGAGCAAGTCCAGATACCACTTCCCCTTCCCCCACCACTCTTGTCTTATTTTGTTATTCCCTGTATGAGCAATTCTGGAAGTTAACCTAGAGAAAAAAGTCATACTCATTTTTATGAATTTTGCACTTTAAAATGACTAAAGCCAGGCCTATGTATATGTAGTTAGATAAAGATTTTAAATACATCTCTCTAAACTGATTGTTCTTTCTGATCCATTTTTGCACAGCTAATTGGAATAACTGTTACATTTGGCACAGTTAAGATGACTGAAAATCCCTGACTTATCAATTTTCCATTTGCTGCTGGGTTTTAAATCTCTTTCATCAGTATGATTTGTGAGGTGGATGGGTTGGCAGAGTGTGGAATAGTGGGTCTATTTGCATAGATAGAATCCTTCCTGTCCAAAATAACAGTGGAAACTGTTTTCGTTAAACAGGGATTCTATGTCAGTGTATTCTAGAGAAGTGATTTTGTTTCTCTTTTATTTTTCTGGGCTTTTGTGATATCATGGCTAAAGGCCAAAGTTGGGCAAATGTCTTCACAGAATAATCAATACAACTGTTATTATCTGTGTAATATTATATGTGTGAAAAAGAAAGATCAACCTAAAGTCAGAATTTGTCTATTTCGCAAACTTTTTATGAGAATAGTGTTTCTGTTAAGCTTAAATCACTACAGAGACAAAAAGTTATTATTGTGTAAAAATACTGAATGAGGACAGCATGGAGATGTAAGTTATTTATAATTCACAAATCCTTGCAATACATTTATTTACTTGTAGCCAGTAATTACATAATAAAACATAATAGGGATGATAATGATTGCCATTGTCTAAAAAATTATAAGGGAAACTTAGATAAACAGATTTACTAATAGTTTATTGGTACTAATAGTCTGAGTTTATATCTGTGATATAAATGTGTGTATATATAATTTTGTGTATATTGAATGGACACAGACACGAGAAGTAATTTCATATATCTAAAATGATAGAACTGCACCTAAATCAGAGAAACAACATAGCTGCCTTCTTTCCTTTTTTAGCTTATTTTTTCAATTAACAAAAATCCATTTTTTTTCTTCATAGTAAAAAACAATTTGCAACAATATTAGAAATATGCAAATAAAAGCCACTGTTATATTCCCAACTCATCCATCAGATGGGCAAAGTTGACAAAAAAAGAAAAAGGAGAAATGTTGGAAAGACTGCAAGTAAATATTCGCATACTGTTAGTGGAGCTTTGAATTGGTCCAATCATTTCAGAAAGCAATTTTCAGAAATTTTCTAGAAAACAATATTCCCAACTCTTCTAGAAAAGAGATTATGATCTCCCAGTTTGTCACTTGGAAGTTTACTTTTTAAGTTTTGATTTTGAGCCTTTTCGTCATTTTCCTTGCATTTTAGTATTTTTCAAGGTCTTTCTTTGCTCAGCTATTTATTAAAAAAAAAATCAAAATCAATTTCCTGGTTGTATATGTGCTGTGTATTCAAATTACATTCTGCCTCTAATCCCACAATAAGTTTCATTGGCAAAGTACAGGAAACCTAAAGCTAGCACTCTTTCTGTGTACTACACACAGAATTATAGTTATAACCGTTATTCTGTATGGTAGAATTCTTCAAAGAACTCTAATAGATGAATTTATTAAACCTGTTGTTCCCTTTTCATCAACATTTATCCAAGTTGGACCATTAGCCATAATCTATATGCCACTATAGCTCAGACAAACACAAATAGAAAAAGAAAATCACCTCTCTAGACAATAATGACATGGGATTCCTGTTTAACAGTAGCACCTTCCATTGACAATTTAAGACAGAAATGACACAGTACAAATAGAAATACTAGTCCACACTGCCAACCCATAAGTTATACTGATGAGAGAAATTTAAAACCCAGCAGCACATGGAAAAACTGTTAAGTCAGGGGTTTTTTAACCATCTTAACTGTATCAAATATAGCAGTTGTTCAAATTAGTCCTGCAGAAATGAATCAGAAAGATCAGTCACACATAAACTTATACACAAAGTATCCCAAAAGACTTAAAACTGCGCCAAGACTTTTGGGGGTGGGTGGGTGTTCACTTTAAAGGGCAAAACTCATAAATGAACATGATTCATTGGAGGAGCCTTTATTGGGTTAATTTCCAGAGCCAACATGAAGAATACTGAAGCAGGACAAGGGGAATCATCTTGTCTAAAAGTTAGATCATCAGAGCTATCTTTTTTGATCTTCTCCAGTGTTTCCAAAAATTGGACCAAGGGATCATGAATCTGTTATCATAAGTGGGAATGTGATATTTAGTTTCAAAAGAAAACATGGTTAAGGTGTAGTAGAAAGAGTATTGAACTAAAAATTGAATCATGTTATACACTTAAAGTGCAAAATGCTTCCTCACATGTAAAACGAAGGGGTTGAGTTTGTTGCAAAGTGCTTTTATTTTCTGATTCTATGATCATAGCTTCTGCCAGAAGTAATTTCCCATCCTTTGATCATATACCTTTCAGTGTTTAAATATCCATAATGCTAAATTATTCTTATCTGAGTAATCAAAAAATTTTATATCTGAATGGGTTGAAAAAGAAAACCAGAGCACTAATAGTATAACTTAAAATAAGAGGCAAAGTAAGAATTCTACATGAATTGAGAATCAGCAAGGAGATCTGCATGAGCCTAAGGGAGAAATAACCTAATATGCGTTCCCAAATCAGAAACTGAAACAAGCTGGGCTTCTGTGGGAAATCCAATAAGAAGAATCTATATACCCTCAGTATTCTGCATCTTTTTTCCAGTGTATTTCCCAAAACACTGCAGTGCTCTCATGGTATGAGTTAAGAGTTTTCTTCTTTGAGACATCACAAAACCACTTCGATTGACCCAGATTATCTATCAAAAATCTTGAGAAAATATTAATGGAGGAGAGTATATAGAAAACACTATTCAAGGCCAGAATGGCCACAACTCTTTACTGTCCAAATTATAGTTTATATATGTGTGTGTATATATATATATATATATATATATATATATATATATATACACATATACATACATATATATAATGTATATATATGCACATATATGATATGTGTATATATATATATATCTATTTGTCACATCAATAATGCAATTAAATTTAAAACTATAAAAAAGAATATGACCCTGAGATGATATAAAGCATCCTTTGAGTATATATTTTATGAAAACTGAATTATATAGCCCCTAATAAGTATGGCATGTATATAAAACCATCTGAGTATTAACAAAATAGAACTAATGTGAGGCTCAGAATGGTTTGTGTTTGAATGATCTTCCAGCTAAGTAGTCTCAGAAACCTATGGAATATTCTCCCCCTTGGCCACTGGCAGCAGTGATAGAACTGTGGTAATGAAATGGATGGAAATTCACAAAATTCACTGGGAGCTCCCTGCTCACACCTCTGCCTCATCTACCATTCATTCTTCTGCCCTTGCCTCCTCTACTCTCCTCAGTGCTGTTGTGGAAGATATGAATTAACTTAAGTACTGTGGCTTCTGGCTCTTTCCTTCCCCCATGGGCACATCACCTCAGCTGACACCCCCTCCCTGTCATTTCCCTGGGCCTGCTGAGAAGGCTGAAGGAGGGTTTAGAGAGCTGAAAGGCAGACACTAGGCTGTCATCCTATTTCCCGCCTACACTTCTCCTTTACCTCCAACACACCCTTCTTTGCACAAAGAATGCACACACATGCACATTTTGTGGGAAATGATGTTATATCTTACTCAGACATTAATATATGGCTATAATATTTACATAAGTTAAAAAAGCCTGAACCATATATCTTTTCCCTACCCTCAACAGCACACATACACACCCCATTAATAGCCCCATTGTATTCCTTAGTTTAACTTGACATTTATTAACAGCTGCCTGTGCCCTTTGTAGGAGAATAAAGGAGGTGGATTAGGGATGCAGCTGCTGAGGGAACAGCCCCTAGTCTCTCCCACTCTCATCTCAGTGGTTTGGTATGCCATTTTCCCTGCTTCCCACCTGCTGATTTCCTACTGCATCTTCTATGTTCTCATTGTTCTTTTCTAGCCTAATTGGACATAAGCTTCCTAGGCAGAGGGGAAGCAGTCTCTATGATTCGAGAGCAAGAAGGGTTAAAGTACCACAAAACACTGTTTAGGGGATTTGAGGGTAAAAAGGAGAAGATAGCAGAGTTGAAGCAATGTCTGCCAGTCAGTGAACTCACCTCCATTTCCACCTTCTAGAATGGCATCATAGTTTGTCACCAATAATAATAATTTACATATAAACTACCCAACTATCCACATTATAATCTTATGATAAAAGGAGTAAAATTATGATTAAACCCATTTTAAAAATTGGTAGCCATCTCAAATTATGACTTGCCTAGTCATCTAACTCATATCTGGGCAAGTATCAGAATCAGGAGACCAGTAGGTCTTCTGACTTTAAGGCTAGGGCTCTCTCCACCTAGTCAGATGTATTCTTAAAATCCTAAAGCTCTCTCCTATGTTTTCCAAAGTCTTTAGAAGTACTGCCTAGGGGGGTCAGCCACTTACTTACCCATCTGGTTAAATAGGCACTGAATAAAGATTTACTGAATTGAATTAAACCTCAAGAGGAAGGGAGCAGATAAAACAAATGAGAAGTAAGCAACACCATACCCTTGCTCTGCTTTCATTTCTGTGGTATTGGCAGCCAAAAGACAGTTACATGTACAGGTTGGCATCCATTTTTGAGATGTACATATTTATGTACAGTATGATGTGAATCATATGAGATAGGTAAAATTATTACTGTCATTGTCTTACATATTAAAACTCAACAGTTTTTTACATTTTTAAGAATTTTTAATCTTTTTGCTATAGTCAGTTGTTTTATACAATTTGGTTTTGAATGCACAAGATTTTGAGCTAGTTTCAAGTTCTTAATGAAGTCACATTTTTATTATATTGGATATTAAGTATATCTTTGACAAACAGCCCTTTTATTCCATGTTTGGCCATGGTTTTATAGCCCTTGGATTTTCATTGTGATTTAAATCAAATGAGTTCTTAAGGTATTGAAGCATATTTATTTAAATACCTCATTAATAAAATTTTTAACTTATATTGACATGTATGGCATTGGCACAAGATCATATTGCATATGACCATATTGTACTATTAATATTGCAATATTTTTCTCTATTTGAGAGTTTCTAAAATTCTAACAATTTTCTTTCACAATATATCA
Organism: Myrmecobius fasciatus; assembly: GCA_023553655.1. Classification (NCBI taxonomy): domain Eukaryota; kingdom Metazoa; phylum Chordata; class Mammalia; order Dasyuromorphia; family Myrmecobiidae; genus Myrmecobius; species Myrmecobius fasciatus. The sequence continues at coordinate 8,339 of JAJPUD010021856.1, read as the reverse complement.
ATACATTTATTAAAATTCTAATCCTACTGAAAGTAAAACATCCTTAAAACTTTTGTGAGTAATATTTTTTACTCTGATGAAGATGCCCTGATCTCATATAATCACTTATACTTCTTCTTAAAATGGTTTTGGTATTGGAGTTGAATGAAAAAGTGAGTTTCAGCAATAAATTCATATTTTTTCCTTTCTTAGTGACTGAGGCTATGAATCACTGTAAATGTGACAACCATTTTTTCCTTCATAACAGTGATTAGCAGTTATTTTTTATTGGTCTTCTTACTGTTCTTCTAATTTGAAAAAGACTTGTGTTCACTTTAAAGGAAACAATAGTAATCCATCCATGTTTCACTTTTCTCTGAAGAGCTCAATTTGTTTTCTGAAGATTTACTGCCTATTTCAAAACAATAATTTGTTAGTTCTTGTTAGTTTTAATTTTCAACTGATCTTTCCTTTATGCCTTGGTACAATTGATCCTATTTTATTTTGGCCTGGAATGAATCTTGAAAGACCTGACTTTCTAACTACTAACAGAGACTTCAATATCTGTAGCAGTTATTGAAGTATGCTCTTTTTAAGCTGCAACTTTTACACATATTTTCTTGGAGAAATATGCATTCTTTAAAGCCACAGAAATAAAAATACAATAGAAGAGAACAGTGAAACAGATATGAAATATGAAATCCAGCTCTCAATTACAAGGAGCCTGCTAAAGGTAGCAAAACCAATTGTCTGGCTTCATATGATCAAGGTCAGATGTTCTCAGTGTCGGTCACTCTGGTGTCAGTGCATTCATTTCAAGTAGGATACATAACACCCCTTAGGGAGCAGAAAACCTAAGTTCAGATCCCACGTCTGCCTCTTACTGCTTGTGTGAAATAATTTGGTTAATTTATTTCATTATCTCTGGGCAATAGTTTCCTCATCTGTAATCTGTAGTCCTCACTTGAGGACCATAGATGAATCCCAAGGTTCCCTCAAGCTCTCAACCTTTAGTCCTGGGAAGCATGGTAGCAGTTATTAAGCCCATTTCAAAATCTTCAGACCTCATTTCTTTCTAACATTAACTTCTCATTGCTTTAATCCAGATGTAGATGCCAATCGAGAGCTGCCACTTACTCAGCCACCTTCTGCCCATTCTTCTATCACTAGTGGAAGCTGCCCAGGAACTCCAGAAATGCGCAGACGACAAGAAGAAGCTATGAGGAGACTTGCCTCGCAGGTATAGTAAAGTTTCACTGATGTCAGGCTTCTTGTAATATTAGAAGGGGGGAAATAGTCCCTTGGGAATAAGTAAGATCTTGTAAAGCTCTGTCAAGATGATAAGGAGAAAGGTTTCTTTAAAACTCATCGCCTTTGTTATTCCTAGAAAATGATTTCTAATTCTTAAAGTACTTCCTGGATGAGTTTTCCTAACACTGAAAAAAGGAAATGATATAGGTAATATCTTCTGGATTTCTAAGTTTTATTTTTAATAAGGGGCAGATGAAAAGAGAAGTTAAATATGAAATTCATTCTGAGTCATGTGGTCAGCATTATTCTAGAATGTAGAATACTAGAGCTGGACCTTATTGACCATCTTATCCATTTAGGTAAAATGACTTGCCCAAACGGTAATTAGCAATGATGTAAGACTAGAAACCAAATTATGACTCCCACGTCAGTGTTTTTTCTGCTATAGCATTTTGAGGATCCCATGTCTGGCCAAAAAAATTCTTGTCAATATGAAGTCTGTGAGTCTATAAGTAATACAGTGGGATGGAAAGTTGAATTTTGTTGTGTCTTGCATGTGATTGATTTTTCATTTACTCTTCATGAAAGCCCCAAATACCAAATAAATAAGCAGTTAATATAGCCTATATACAGACTATATTAAGAAGATTAAACATTTTTAATCATTTAAACTCAAAGACTAGAAAAATCTTATCATTTAAGGACAAATAACACTTAAGTTGAAGAACAAAGTATACAAGCTATTATGTATTGGGAGTGAATGAAATGAAAAGAAGGAAAAAAAAGAAACTTTCTGGATCACTTGTACTTCCCAAAGAAGCACTTGTTTTTATATTTTGTCTTCTCAGAAAAGTACCCAAAACTTTTAGTAATTGTTAATCCCTTATTATAATTGTCCATTAATCTCGGCAAGGCAACATAGAAGTTCCAAATAAGCTAAATTATTAACTGCTTCAAAAACCAAATTCAGTCACTTGGCAAAATCACTTAGACTTGCAGTCTGGTAATAATAACATAACAAGGAAGTAGGCTCTCTCCATGATAAGTTTCAAGGATAACATCAAATTGAATAAACTGGAATTTCACACAGCCACATAATCTTGGATCTTTCTATGAGTAGGTGGTTTCAGGTTCCATTTATTTTATGTAAAAGGATGAATGACACCTTGAATTCCCCAACCTTTATCACATTAAAAAGCAGCTCATCACATTATAAATCTCTACATGTCCACTGAGACCAAATCATTCATAAATAAGATTTTAGAAACACTTATTACTGAAATTTCCCACACAGCTACTATAATAGTTTTGTTTATCCAACCTCTTCCTAGGTTCATCTAGGTATTTAAGTATGTGATCTATGGAGTCCAAAAAAACAAAATACTTAATTCATCTTGGATTCTATGCCTTGTGGAGAATCTGTGTATGACAAATTATACAGTGTGGTATCTTTCCACTAATATATTTCACATCTCTTTAATCGTTTCTTTGCCTGAGTAGAAAGAGCCCAGATATCTCTCAGAATTATCTGAATCTTCATATACTATTCTATGTTCAACAAATTAAAAAAAAATAGGCCAGTGCTCAATATTAGTTAGTGAATTGTACATTAGTGAGTATCAGTGCCCATTTAAAGAATAATGACTTTTCAGTTGAGTATTAGCATTTTTCATAATAGCCAAGTAAATTAAACTTTGTGATTTATTAAAAGAGAAGTGACAACAAAACAAACCTTACTCTTTTCAGTAAAGAGATGGGGTGCTATTACTCTTTACCCAATATGGTATGGTGGAATGGGCTATATGCTCTTAGGAACAATTCTATATTGGTTGGTTTTGCTTAAGTGTTTTTCTTTATAAAAAGGAAGAAAATATGGTAGAAAAACTAAATGCAACAAAAATTATTTGAAAATAATTAAACTGTTTAGTAATGGAAAATCAGATATCTGTGTGTGTGTTTATGCATATATGCATGCATATATTTATATACATATATACACATACATCTGTACATATATATATATATTTATACAAACTTTTATTAATTATCATATAGTAAAAGTCTTTCCTAGAGCTATCAGTCAGGATATATAAGACTATATGCTATAATTATTTCAGAGCAGCAGCCAGCCATCTAGTATCAAATCAACAGAAAAACATTAAAAATACATTCTTTAAACAGAGTACTTTTTTAGCTTAGTTACATTTTGGATGACATAAGTATTAAAAGTATACTTTAAAAGTTGCCTTATTAATATATTGCACAAAATTCTTAGGAACAGGCATTGGATAGTTCAGTGGCCAGCAATGAAACACCATAATAGACTTGTTAGTTATTGTGCTGCTTGGTTTTTATCAGGCCTATATCAAATATATTTTGCTGGTTCTCAGAAAGTCAGATTAGATGTGCTTCATAGAAACATGGTTTAAATTTAAATAATTTTTTTTATTAAAATATAATTGTCCAAATAGTAGAACACCATAGCAGCCTTAAGGATTGTTTAGCCTTTCCTAGACTGGTGAATTGAAGGATTAAAAGCAAAAATGATGGTTTTTAATGCATTGTAGCCAAATGGTCCCATATGCAAAATTACCATTAGGATAGGAAAAATTCCTAAGAATGTCTGCTTGGTTGCCTGATGTGAAGATATTTTGTTAGCTTTGGGAATTTGACAAGTAACTCTTCCCTTTTGAAGAATTGTTATGTTGGAAGTCAAAACTTAACCCAGTGTTACTCCTCAGCTTGTTGACTAATCAGTTAGAATAGGGATGTGCCTGTTATGGAAATTAATGTGATAAATGAGCGCTCAAATCATTTATACTTTAGACACCTGCCAATCCAATATTCCAGTCAGTTTTTTTTTTTAATAAGGGAAATTTTCAGCATATTTTTAAAAGAGCAATCAGTTACTGCTATACTAGTTATAAAAAGTGGTCCCTGACTCATAGATTGGAAAACTAATACATCAAAAATAAGCTGATTAGAAAATAAGCTAATTTAGAGAATTACCATTGAAACAAGAAAAGCAAGCTTTTTTTCCAGGGAATATTATGTAAGTACAAGGGTGGATGTCATCATTATCAGGGAATTAGTTCTTCTCTACCTCAGTATCGTGGTTTCCAAATTTGTCACTGCTACTAAGGAACCTGCCATTTAAAGAATTAGATTGTAGTTATTCTGGCTATCGAGCATGCATTGAGAATTGGACAACAAATTAAGCTATAATACAGTGTGAAATGTGATTTGTGGTTTAGTGACCACTGTTGAAAATATTTGCCTTTCTAGAAAAACTAAAATCAGAAATAGAAAATAAATAATGGATAAATATCAGGCATGCTTACAAAATCACATTTTCAAAATGTTTGCACAAACTTCTTTATTCCTAAAATTGCTAACTCTCAATTTTGTTTAAGAAATGTGGTATGATGAAAGTAGCCTGGAAAGAGCCATGTTATGATTATTATGATCATCATATCTGAATTCAAATTCTGGCTCATCCATATAACTGTTGTGTGACTTTGAATAAATTACTTAACTTCTTTAATCCTCATCTGACAAAAATGAGGATAGTAATATTTGTCTCACCTCCCTGCTTCATGGGGTTTTTTATAAAGACCAAATTACAAAAAATACATTTACAAAAATTCTTTAACTGTAAAATATAATAAAGCTTGTATTTATGAGCTATATTAGCAAAGATGTTGATATTCTGCTACAGAGGGCATTTAATGTGAAAAAACAACCTAGGTTTTTTATGTAACTATGCTTTTAACTGACTATTTGATCTTGAAAAAATTGCTGAGCCTCCCTAGGCTTTCCTTGTCTATATAATAATCATGTTTTTAATTTATTTTGTACCCATGGAAATTGTGAAAGTTAATTAACAATTCTTTTTTTCTTTCCTCAAGTTATATTTTATTTATATATATGATATATTTGCATATATTTGTATAATTTTTCCCAGTTAGATGTAAAACAATTTTTCTACATTTGTTTTAAAACTTTGAATTCCAGATTCTCTCCCTTCCTCCCTCCCCATTTCACCCCTCATTGAGAAGATACATATGAAGTTATGCAAAACATACCTATAAAAAGATCTAGATTCTTCCCCTCTCCCCCCAGAAAAATAAAGTATGAAAAAAGTATGTTTCACTCTGTATTCAGACACAATCAGTTCTTTCTCTGGGTATGGAGAGCATTTTTTTATCCTAAGTTCTTCAGAGTAGCCTTGGATCATTGTAGTGCTGAGAATAGCAAAGTCATTCGCAGCTGATCATCTCACAACATTGCTATTACTTTATATACAGTACATTTCATTTTGTTTGAGTTCATGGAGAACTTTCCAGATTTTACTGAGAACATCCTACTCATCTTTTCCCATAGAACAATAATATTCCATCATAATCACTTACCACATATTCTTCAGCCATTCTGCCATTGATGGGTATCCCCTCAATTTCCAGTTCTTTCCTCTAAGAAAAGAGCTACTATAAACATTTTTGTACATATAGGTCCTTTTCCTTTTTTTTTTTTAATATTTCTGTTGGAATACATGCCTAGTAGTGGTATTGCTGGGTCAAAAGACATGCATGATTTTATAGTCCTTTGGACATAAAGTACATGTTTTGATCATTTATCAGTTGGGGAATGATATTGATTTTTTAAAATAAATTTAACTCAGTTCCCTATTATATTTGAAAAACTTGCTTTAACATTCTTTACTCAATTATTATTGTTAACTGAATTTCCTACCCATTTATTCTATTTTCTCTCTCCTTTCACCCTGTCCCTCCTCAAAAGTGTTTTGCTTCTGATCACTCCCTCCCTCAATATGCCCACTCTTCTATTACTGTCCTCCTTTCCTGCAAGGTAAGATAGATTTCTATACACACATTGAGTGTGTATATTATTACTACTTTCAACCAGTTCTGATAAGAATAAAGTTCACTCATTCCCCTTCTGCCTTTTCTTTTCCCCTCCACTGTACAATCCTTTTCTTACCCCTTTTGTGTCAGATAATTTATACTGTTCCACCTCTCTCTTGCCCTTTTTCCTAGAACATCCTCTTCATCCCTTAATTTTATTTTTTAGATATCATAATTATATTTACAACTGTGCCCTCTGTATATCTATTTCTAACTGTCATAATAATGAGAAAGTTCTTGTGAATTACAGGTATCATACACCCATGTAGGAATATAAGCAGATTAATCTATAGTAAGTCTCTTATGATTTCCCTTTCCTAATTACCCCTTTATGTTTTTCCTGAGTCCTGTATTTGAAAGGCAAAAGCTCTGGTCTTTTCTTCATGGAATTCCTCTGTATTTATTAAATGTCTATCTTTTCTCCTCAAGAATTATATTTAATGTATACATATATTCGATTTGCCAATATTTTAACATAACTAACATGTAGTGGATATCCTGCCATCTAGGGGAGGGGTGGGGAGTTGGGGGGAAAAATTTGTAACGGAAAGCTATGTGAGGATTATTGTTGAAGAATTACCCACACATATGTTATGCAAATAAAATTAAAAAAAAGAATTATATTTAGTTTTGCTGGTAGGTGATTCTTGGTTGTAATTCTAGCTCCATTGCTCTCTAGAATATCATATTCCAAGCCCTCTGATCCTTTAATGTAGAAACTAAACTTTGTGTCATCCTCCTGTCTGTGGCTCTACTATATTTGAATTGTTTCTTTCTGAATGCTTGTAATGAATTTAACATAAGATTTTCTGAAATTTTTTTAAAAGTAGATAAAAATTGACAGAAAGCTATGATGATCTCCTTATGCTCAAATTATAGAATTCAAAATTGAATGTTTGAAATTCTTCATATTTCACTTATGTTTCTATAAAAAATAGATATAAAATTGTATATACCATTAGAATCATTGTATAAAAACATTCATAGTTTCTGTTCAGGGTCTAACTACCTTAATTGGGTATATCCTTTTTGGCCAGCACCTTATTTTGACTTCTGGTTCAAGGTGCTACTAAGGTGATAAAATTCTGCCTAAATAACTGACACTAAATAATGGATCAAGCCACAATTATTATCATTATTAAGTCAATTAAGCATTTATTAAACACATTTATATGCCTCTAGAATAAAGACCAGTTTGGCTAGACTTCAAAATGTGGGAAGGGTATTAATGTCCAATGATACTAGAGAGATAGCTAGGCCTAGGTTATGAATGGCTTTAAAAGTTTTTTTTTAAGGTTTTCTTTGATCCCAGCTCAGAAAATGCCTATGTAAATAGAAGGGGTCTGATATAAAAAATATTGCCGAGGTAGAAATGACAGCATTTGGCATCTGACTAGACATATGAGTGAGGAATCAAGAATGACTCTGAGACAGTCTGTTAGTATGAAAGAATGGTAGTGCTCTCAACAGAAATAGAAAAGTTTGGAAGAACAATAGGTTCATTTGTTGGTTTTTTGTTTGGTTAACATAACCAAACAAAAAGATGGATAACATAAGGAGTTTCATATGTCTCTTGGATAGCCAGTTTGAAATGTACAGGTTCTCTGAAGCTGAAGTTTGTGGATAGAGATGGAGCTGAATATGTAGTTCTGGAAATCATTTGAATAGAGATGGTAGTTAAACCTATGGGAGCTGATAAACTTACCAGAGTGTATAGAGAAAGAAAAGATATAAATTGAGAATTTGGGGGGAAACTACCACAGTTAAGGGACTTGATTGGGATAATACAGCCAAGAAGTGAGACTGAGAAGGAGAAATCAAAACAAGTAGGGGGAAAATCAGAAGAAAGTGTCACAAGAACCTAGAGAGGGAGTATCCGGAAGTGAATCGTTCATAATATCAAATGCAGCAGATAGGTGGAGAAAAATGAGGACTTAAAAAAGATCATGAAAATTTTTTTAAATTTTGGTTTTTATCTATATATGTATACACACATTCATTTTTTATATATTTTCATATTAGTCATGTTGGGAGAGAAATCAGAACAAAAGAGAAAATCCATGAGAAAGAATTGTTGGTGTTAAATAGATAAAGAAATTGTTCTAAACAATACTTATCTTATCAAGAATGTCTAGGTTTTGCTGACGCAAGTAATGTCTCTTTTGCAATCTTTTTGTGGGGATT
>JAJPUD010021855.1:11764-22410 GCA_023553655.1 Myrmecobius fasciatus | reverse complement strand
TTTTACCACTTTTTCCCTCTTTTCCCCAGTATGACAACCTTTTCCCCTCTAGTTCTCTTTTTCATAATATCAAAGTATTATCTAGTTAATTATGCCCCCAAACTTTGAGTATCCCTCTAGTAAAAATAAAGTTCTCAAGAGTCTTTTCCTTTTTAACTTTTTATGCTTCTCTTGAGTTCTGTGTTTGGGTGTCGAATTTTTTGTTCAGATCCGGTCTTTTCATTAGAAATAGGTGAAATTCACCTATATCACTGAATGACCATCTTCTTCCCTGGAGGATAACGCTCATTCTAGCTGGATAGGTTATTCTTGCCTGTAATCCAAGTTCCTTTGCCCTTCGGAATATCAGGTTCCAAGCCCTTCCTTCCTTCAGTGTGGAAGCTGACAGATCCTGTGTGATTCTAATTATTGATCCTCGGTATTTGAATTGTTTCTTTCTAGCTGCTAGCAGGATCTGTTCCTTGGTGGCATAATCCTGAAATTTAGCCCTGATATTCCTTGGGGTCTTAATTTTGGGGTCTCTTTCAGGAGGTGATCAGTGACTTCTTTCAATGGTGATTTTGCCCTTTGATTCTACAATCTCAGGGCAGTTTTCTTTCAGGATTTCCTGGAAGATAGTGTTTAGATTCTTTTTTTCATCATGGCTTTCAGGAAGTCCAATAATCCTTAGATTGTCTCTCCTAGATCTATTTTCTAAGTCAGTTGTTTTTCCTAGGAGATATTTCATATTTTCTTCTAATTTTTCATTTTTTTTTGTTTTTGTTTGACTGATTCTTCAAGTCTTAGTGAGTCATTCACTTGCATTTGTTCAATTCTTATTTTTAAAGTGTTGTTTTCTTCAGTTACCTTTTTAAGCTCCTTCTGTAACTGGCCAATTTGTTCATCTCACTCTTTTTCTACTTCACTAATTTTGTTTTTTAATAAATTGGTGTCTTTTTCATATCTCTTTTGCAGGGCATCATAACCTTCTTGCAAGATTCTGTATCCTTCTTGCACTGATTTCAGTTTATTTTCCCATTTATCCTCCAGCTCTCTTTTGAGTTTCTTTATGTAATCTTCTAGAAAGGCCTTTTGAAAAGGCGACCAGTGATGGTCCTTGCTGATTTTCTCTGGATTTTTGTCTAAAGGAACTTCTGGATCTGGGGTTGTTTCTTTGCCTTGATAAAAGCTGTCTATGGTGAGAGCTCTCTTTTGCTTCTTCATCATTTTTTTTAGACAGCGTGGATATCTCTTTAATGTAGGGAAAAAAAAAAACGTCAGCTGAAGAAGCTTTGCCCTGGGGCACTTCCACGAGTTGACTTAAGGTGCTGGGCCGGTGGGGGCTAGGACTAAGTCAGAATTACTCCTTAAACAAGGCAAGTCTGCCAGAACACCTTCCCCCAATCAGGGCAGAGTGTCCTGAGTGCCTCAGATAAACTCCAGGTGTTTGGAATTTGGAGTTTGGATTTTGGAATTTCTGCCAGGATGAGCTGAGCTGAGTCCCACCCTCACATCCGGCCTCCAAAGGAGTCATCGATTTATCTCTATGTCCGAGTCCAACTAACCTGATATGAAGTTATCCAGAGAGCTGTGCCCAAATATTTCTGAGTTCGTTGACTTTAAGATCAGTTCAGAGGCTTATTTTATTGTTGATTTGAGAGAAGATTGGAGGAGAGGCAGAAAGTCACCTTTTCACTCCGCCATCTTGGCTCCGCCCCCCATAATATAGTTTTAAAGCGAGCACAGCTGGGCCACCTTCATTGGCATTTTTTTTCATTAATTCGCTTGAAATTTTTGATCTTTTGTTCTTTTAGATGAACTTTGTTATTATATTTTCTAGATCTGTAAAATAATTTCTTAGGAGTTCCATTGGTATGTCACTGAAAAAATAAATTAATTTAGGTAGTATTGTCATTTTTATTATATTTGTTCTATTTATCCATGAGCACTTCATATTTTTTCAATTGATTAGATCTGACTTTATTTGTGTGGAAAGTGTTTTGTAGTTGTGTTCATATAGTTCCTGACTTTGCCTTGGCAGATTGACATCCAAATATTTTATATTAAAAGTTATTTTAAGTGGAATTTCTTTTTGCATCTCTTGCTGCTGGACGTTGTTGGTAATATATAAAAATGCTGATGATTTTTGTGGATTTATTTTATAATCTGCAACTTTGCTTAATTTGCAAATTATTTCTAGGAGTTTTTGGTTGATTCTCTAGGTTTCTCTAAGTATACCACCACATCATCTACAAAAAAGTAATAATTTGGTTTCCTCATTACCTATTCTAATTCTTTTAATCTCCTTTTCTTCTCTTATTGCCAAAGCTAGCATTGCTAATATAATATTGAATAGTAATGGAGATAGTGGGTAACCTTGTTTCAGCTTGGATCTTTTTGGGAAAGGTTCTAGTTTGTACCCATTACATATGATGTTTGCTAATGATTGTAAATAAATTCTATTAATAATTTTAAGCAAAAATCCATTTATTCCTATGCTCTCTAGTGTTTTTAATAGGAATGAATGTTGGATTTTATCAAATGCTTTTTCTAAATCTATTGGGATAAGGATATGATTTTGTTAATTTGTTTATAGATATAGTCAATTATGCTAATAGTTTTCCTAATATTGAACTAGCCCTGCATTCTTGGTATAAATCCTACTTAATCATGGTGTATTATCCTCAAGATGACTTTCTATAATCACTTTGCTAATATTTTATTTAATATTTCCATATCAATATTCATGAGAGAAAATGGTCTATAATTTTCTTTCTCCATTTTCACCCTACCTGCTTTAGGTATCAGCACCATATCTGTGTCATAAAAGTAATTTGCTAGGACTCCTTCTTTCCCTATTTTTCAAAAAGTTTGCATTATTTTGAAATTAATTGTTCTTTAGATATTTGGTAGAATTCATATATAAATCCATCTGGCCCTGGAAATTTATTTTTAGGTAGTTGATTAATAGCTTGCTTTATTATTTTTTTTTCTAAAATGGCACCACTTAAGTAATTTATTTCCTCTTCTGTTAATCTGTGCAATTTATATTTTTGTAGGTATTCCCCCATTTCACTTACATTATCAAATTCATTGACATATAGTTGGGCAAAATAATTCCTAATTATTGTCCTAATTTCCTCTTCATGGGTAGAAATTTCTCCCTTTTAATTTTTGAGAACAACAATTTGATTTTCTTCTTTCCTTTTTTCTAATCAAATTAACTAAATGTTTATTTTGTAGTCATTTTCTTAAAACCAATTCTTAGTTTTAATTATTAATTCAATAGTTTTCTTACTTTCAATTTCATTCATCTCCCCTTTTAGTTTCAGAATTTCAAATTAGGTATTTAATTGATAGTTTTTAAATTGTTCTTTTTCTAGCTTTTTTAGTTGCAAACCCAATTCATTGATCTCTTTTTCTATTTTATGCAACTAAGCATTCAGTGATATAAAATTTCCCCTGATAAATGCTTTGGCTTCATCCCACAAATTTTGGTATACTGTCTCTTTACTGTCATTCTTTTGGGTGAAATTATTGATTGTGCCTATGTTTTGTTGTTTCATCCATTCATTCTTTTGGATTAGATTGTTAATTTCTAATCAATTTTTGTTCTATTTTTTCCTGTCCTTTTATTGGATGTAATTTTTATTGCATCATCATATGAAAAAAAAGATGCATTTATTCTTTCTGCCTTTCCACATTTGATTTTGAGGTATTTATGCTCTAATCTACATTCAATTTTCTCCAAAGATCTATTATACCTAATTTTTTCTAAAATTTTATTTGCCTCCTTAACTTCTTTCTTATTTATTTTGTGGTTAAATTTATCTTGTTCTGAGATTGCAAGGTTGAGATCCACCACTATTATAGTTTTATTGTCTATTTCTTCTTGCAGTTCTCATAACTTCTCTAGGAATTTGGATAAGATATCACTTGGTGCATATAAGTTTAGTATTTGTATTTCTTCATTATCTATGGTATTCTTTAGCAAGATATAGTTTCCTTCCTCATCTCTTTTAATTAGATCTATTTTTGCTTTTGCTTGATCTGAGATCAAGATCTCTACCCCTGCTTTTTTTTTTTTTTTTTACTTCACCTGAATTATAATAGATTCTGCTACAGCCTTATACCTTTACTTTAAATGTATCACTCTGCTTTAAATGTGTTTCTTGCAAACAACATATTGCAGGATTCTGGCTTTTAATCCAGTCTGCTCTCCACTTGGATTTTGTGAGAAAGTACATCCTACTCACATTCACAGTTATTTCATTATAAGGTGAGACAAGTTTCTCTGTCTGCCAAATCTGATGAAAGCAAGATTTACACAATGTTCATTCCCCTTTCTTCATTCTCTCAATTAACATAAATCTTATTTCTATCTTCATGAGATGTAATTTCTCTCATTTTACCTCAATTTTCTCCTTTTTTCAGTACAATCCCCTTTCTAACTCTCGTTTCTTTTTTATATTATCACAATAAAATCAAATTGTACCTGCATTCTCTAAGAATACCTATAGCAGAGATATAGTTCTCAAAAGTTCTTTCCTTTATACCTTTTTTTGCTTCTTTTGAATTCTGTAATTGGAGATCAAATTTTTTGTTCAGCTCTCATTTTTTCATCAGAAATAAATGAAATTCACCTGTATTACTCAATGTCCATCTTCCTTGAAAGTTAATGCTCAATTTAGCTAGATAGTTGATTCTTGGCTGCAGTCCAAGTTCCTTTACCTTTTGAAATATCAGATTCCATGTCCTTTGATCCTTTAAGGTGGAAATTATTAGCTCCTGGGTACTCCTGATTGAAGCTCCTTACTATTTGAATTTTTTTTCTGGCTGTTTGCACAATATTTTTTTGGTCTGATAGTTCTGAAATTTAACTGTGATATTCCTTGGAGTTTTCCTTTTGGGGTCTCTTTCAGGAGGTAATAGGTGAATTCTGTCAATGGCTAATTTACCTTTTGATTCTAGGACATCAGAGCAATTTTTCTTGATGATTTCCTGAAAGATAATGTCTAGGTTCTTTTTTAATTGTAGTTTTCAGGAAATCCAATAATCCTTATGTATTGTCTTTCCTAGATTTAGGATCAGTTGTTTTTTCAATGAGGTATTTTACATTTTCTTCTATATTTTTCCTTTTTTTTTTTGTTTTGTTTTGTTTGATTGTTTATTTCTCTTTAATTAATTTATTTATTTCCATTTGTTCAATTCTAATTTTTTTTTTTTTTGCTGAGGCAATTGGGGTTAAGTGACTTGCCCAGGATCACACAGCTAGGGAATGTTAAGTGTCTGAAGCTGGATTTGAACTCAGGGCCTCCTGACTTCAGGGCTGGTGCTCTATCCACTGCTCCACCCAGCTGCCCCCAATTCTAATTTTTAATGAATTATTTTCTTCATTTACCTTTTTATCTCTTTTTCTATTTCTATTTCTATTATCTATTTTTTCTATTTCTATTGAAAATTCTAATTGAATTTTCAATTGAGTAGTTTTGTCCCTTTTCCATTTCACAAACTCTGTTTTTCAAAGAATTGTTTTCTTTTTCCATTTTGTCAGACCTACTTTGTAAAGTGTTATATGCTTTTTCCATTTTACTAAATCTATTTTGTAAAGAGTTTTTTTTCAGATAATTTCTGTGTTTCCTTTTCTAAACCCTCTTACGAGGTTCTTATTTTTTCCCAATTTTTTCTCCTCTCTTCTAAGATCCTTTTTTAATTCTTCCAAGAGTGTCTCGTGAGATGTGTACCAATTTATATCAACTTTTGGGGCTTCTTCTGGAGATAATCAGCTCTTCGTGTCCTCAGGGTTTGAAATATATCCTCTTTCTCCATAAAAACTATCTATGATAAGAGTTTTTTTGATTTTTTTAATTTTTTTTAAAGGTCAAAGTCTGCTTTTATGGCAAAGGGGAAATTATCCAAGCTTCCTCTAAAGGGTACAGTGGATGCACTGGTAGGTGTTGACTAACTTCCAACGTTTAGTGGATATGGCCAAGTTCCTTGATAGTCTGGATTTAGGGACTCATTATTTGTCTTTTGTATTTATGTTGGATATCTTACAGTTAATATGCTGATCTACTGGCTTGCAACCAGAAAAGAGTAGCCAACACTGCTGTGAATTCCTCCCAGTAGATTCCCTGCCCCTGGGTCTCTGCACTGCCTGTACTCTGCTCCCTGTGCTCATTCTTCTTCCCTCCTTGTCCCATTGAAACAGACCTTTCCTGAAGATCTTCCAAATTATCTTCTGCTGGAAATTTGTTACTCTCCAAACATTTGTGGGTTCTCTCATTCCAAAGCCAGTTCAAAGGCTTGATTTGTTGTTAATTTGAGAAACATTGGAGAGAGCTCAAAAAAAGACTTGTCTTTTCTCCACCATCTTGGTTGCGCCCCCCACCCCGTTTTTCTTTGAACAAATAACATACAGATTTTATCTCACATAATGTTATCTATTGTAATGGGCCAATAAAAATGTTTCTTACTAGCTTTGAGATTTCCTCTTGGCTCATATATAAAATAATTCAAATAAAGGCCAAGGCAATGTGAATTCCAGTTATAAATGGACAAGCCAATTATAGCCTAGAAATTTTAAATGACTTGCTCTATGCCATATAATTCCAATCTCCAAATTCCAAAGTAAGTCACCCTGCAATAGTTTTTCTCTGTCCTTGGAACCAAGATATACATTTATGTGAATACTTTCATTAAGGAGCCAAAGAAGAATCACCACAGTTTGGGTCCCACAAATTGTGGGAATCAATCAATCACCATTTATGAAGTGTGAACTATGTTTAAAATCCTGTTCTAGATGCTAAGGTGACAAATATGAAGGATGAAGCATCCCAGAATGAAGTTAGGTTATGGGAAGGATGTACTGGTTTGCAAATGACCCTAATATGTCAAGGAATAACACATTTTATTTATAAGCATGTATTAAGTATGTACTGTGAATCAGAAATTTGTTATAAAAAGGTAACAGAAAAACAAAAAGTATTTGTAAATGCAAAAAAAAAATATAAAGAAAATAATTGGCAACTGAAAGAATCCCAGGGTGCAGCTAGGTGGTGTAATGGAAGATAGTGCACTAGGCCTGAAATGAGGAAAATTCATCTTCATGAGTTAAAATCTTGCCTCAGACACTTACAAACTCTGTGACCCTGGACATATTATTTAATCCTGTTTGTTTCATTTCTTCATCTGAATTGGAGAAGGAAATAGCAAAGTATATCATTATTTTTTTCCAAGAAAATCCCAAATGGGTCCCAAAGAGTTGGACACAATGAAACAATTGAACAGCAACAACAAGGGAATACTCATTAATTCTGGAATGGCAGGAGAAATTATACATATGAGTATCATGTAATATATCACAAGAATGACAAAGGAAACAGTTTCAAGGCAGTCTGAAGAGACTTTATGAATTGATGAAGAGTGAAATGAAAAGAACCAGAACATTTTATGCTATCACCATATTGCAAAAATGTGTAACTATAGAGAAAAAAAATTAAATTCTAATCTTATAATGACCACCCATTATTAAAAGACCCATGATTAATTATGCTACCCATCTCATGATAGAGAAGTGATGAAGTTAATATGTTTAATGAAAGGCACATTTTTTGAAAGAACTAATATGGGAATTTGTTTTCCTTGATTTTTGCACATTATAAGTTTTATTTTTCTTTTTAAATAAGAAATTTTACATGTATTAATGCTAACTGAAGTAAGCAAAGCAAAGACAATAATATATTCAATAAATACAACAATATAAATGGAAAGAACAATAATCACAAGGAATTGAAAGTTTATGAATAATTACAAAGAACATATTTTTATTTCCCTAAAGAAAACAATGAGGAAACACATAGATGGACTCTTTTGCACAGTCATGCAAAGGACAGTGGTATTTCCTTGGTATGGAACATGACAAATATTGCCATTTTTTTCTTTTCTTATTGATGTATTGATATATTTAGTGAAAAAAGAAATAATATTAATTGCTTCTATTTTAAAGAATTTGAGAGTCTAGCAGAAGTCAGTGCATGAATTTGTCATTTTTCCAAATAATATGCTAAAAACAAAACAAATTCTGAAGCGCAATTAAGATTTTGTAAAAGGCAACAATTTTAGTGTATTGTCTTCTAAACCATTATCCTTATTGGGTACTAATATCATCAGAATTGAACCTGACTCTGATTGTAAAAAGTAAATCCTCCCTTTTGCCTTTTTACCCTGACACATTTCCACCACACCTAATACTCCTAGAGTGTCCCATTATTTCTCTACCTGGAAAGAAGTACTTGATCAGTTCCCTGGGAGATTTACATTTTAAAGACTATTTCTGAAAAAGGGAAAACGTAAATGGAAGAGATTAATTTCTGGTGGATTTCAAACACTGTAGCATTTAGTTGAAGTAAATATTTTAGAAATAGGAAAGCCTATTTCCTTAAATCTTATTAGTTAAGCAATACTCTAGTCTACCTACTTTTAAAGCCACTTCTGAACCTTATTCACTCACAGATAAAATATGCATAAGAACCTAATTTAAATGTCTCTGTGTGTTTCTCCCCCCCCCATAACACAACTAATTGGAACAATAGGTATAGATCTGAGCCTAAATGTAGGAACATTATTCTTCATGAGTTCCAATCCAGCCTCAGACATTTACTGGCTGTGTGACCCTTAGCAAGACCACCCTCTTTGTCTTAGTTCCTGATCTGTAAAATGAACTGCAGAAGGAAATGGCATGTAACTTCAGAATCTCTGGAAAGAAAATCTCAAATGGGATCATGATGGGTAAGACATGACTGAATATGTTAGATCAATTATTAACTCCTTTATATTGTATAGCTTCTTGGTACATAAATTCCATTCAATATTGAAGTTTTTTTTTTCTTCCAATATATTTTATTTTATTTTATTTTTGCTTATTTACTTTTGCTTACTTGTTTGATGATTTCTGATTATCAGTAACAGGAGGTATCCATTTGCAAGATGAGTTCTACTTCTGTGGACATTGATTTAGAGCCTTGATCCCTTGGAGAGCAAAAGAGGCAGATGGGTTTTACTCTTGAGTCAGATTAATAAAATGTAGGTCATAAAATACACAAACTGATCTAAATTTCAATTCTTGGATTCATGCAGTGTTAAGTATACAACTGAGTTTTGCAATGTCTTGCTGAGATGGCTATCAAGTATTCAAGAAAATGTGCTTATCTCAAGCAATAATTCTGTTTAGGAGCTGGGATGGGGGTAGTTGTGTGTTTTAATGTTCTTATCTGGAGAAGGATTTGGTTTAAGAAAATTCACAAAATAACACTTGGCAACAACTATTTCTTCACCCCATTGGACAACTAGCAATGTTAGATCTCTCTTTGGTCTTTGTAATATGCTCCTCACAGAGAAGGAAACACATTCAATTCACTAAATGGAAAAATAGTTTTTGAAAATAGTAATTCATGTTTTTTTTCCTTGTACTTTATTTTCAGCCACCCATGTTTCATTGACTAAGGTTTTCATTTTGAAAAGGCCAAACAGCAGGGGAACTTAGACCTTATTTCCTGAGGGAAACTTGTTATTGCTATTGACCTGCTCATAGAGAAGGAGCTGCTGGAGGTAAGAGAACACAAGGTGTTGCTTAACATGATTTTCTTTGACTACAAGAACTTCTTTTTAGTGATCAGTGTTTATGCCTTGTCGAGTTATAACTTTTATATTTTCTTTTCAATATGGGTCTGACAATCAATATAACAATGCTATTCTTCCATATATATCAACTTTTTTGTGTCACCACAATGATATCTTTTTAAAAATATTCCAATTTTTGTTTGAATTGTTCCATGCACCCAGTTAGAAAATGGATTCATGACATATCACAGGTGTTTCTTTGGAATTTATACTGGTGGGGGAATGCAAAGGTGATGAAAAGTACATTACTTTTGTGTAAGAGGATCAAACAATACCTACCTTTTGAAGTTAATAGATTTTTAAATATATCTTGAAAACTTTCTGATGGGCTACTGACCTAATTACTTGATAAATAATTGCTACATTAAGCATCATCTAGGCTTTTGATTTTATTCATAACTTTGCTTTGGGCCATGTTTATATATGTGTGTGTGTATATATATATATATACATGCATATATATGTATGTGTGTATATATGTATGTATGTATGTATGTATAATAAGATCTTTTGTGGCCAAAAGGGTAAACCTACAATCAATCTGCTTTGTTAAGATATTTCCCCCCTGACACAGAGTGGTTGGGCAAAGTATCATTCTGTGTAATTTAACAAGAAGGATAAAATATCCCAAAGATATAGAATTAGAAAGGATTGCAGAGACTTTCTATTCTAATCTCAGCAATTTGAAAACAAAAAAGATGAGTCCCAGAGACTCATTTACATTAGATATACAACCCAATTTCTCTGACTTTACAATGTTCATCCCACAGAATTACAGTGCCTTGGATAGGATCCTATTCTCATTGATGAAGAGCATAAAGGGACCATAAGATTTATTTAATTTTAAAATCTATGATAAGTAATAGTAAATAAAAGTCAAGCAATTAAATGGCTTACCCCAAATCATAAATATAGTAAAATATATCAGAGCCAGTGATGAAACTCAACTTCTCTAAATCAACTACTTTTTCTACTACTTCCACATC
>JAJPUD010021854.1:0-22410 GCA_023553655.1 Myrmecobius fasciatus | reverse complement strand
TGCTCCAAATCACTATTGATCAGAGAAATGAAAATTAAGACAACTCTGAGGTACCACTACATACCTGTCAGATTGGCTAAAATGACAGGAAAAGATAACGATGAATGTTGGAGGGGATGTGGGAAAGCTGGGACACTAATACATTGTTGGTGGAACTGTGAACGGATCCAACCATTCTGGAGAGCAATTTGAAGCTATGCTCAAAAAGCTATCAAACTGTGCATACCCTTTGACCCAGCAGTGTTTCTACTGGGCCTATATCCCAAAGAGGTCTTAGAAGAGGGAAAGGAACCCACATGTGCAAGAATGTTTGTGGCAGCCCTTTTTGTAGTGGCTAGAAACTGGAAACTGAAGGGATGCCCATTAATTGGAGAGTGGCTGAATAAATTATGGTATATGAATGTTATGGAATATTATTGCTCTGTAAGAAATGACCAGCAGGACGATTTCAGAGAGGCCTGGAGAGACTTGCATGAACTGATGCTGAGTGAAACAAGGAGAACCAGGAGATCATCATACATAGCAACAACAGTATTACATGATGATCAATTCTGATGGACACGGCTCTCTGGAACAAAGAATTGTCTCAAACCAGTTCCAATTGTTCACTGAAGAAAACCATATACACCCAGAGAGAGGGATATGAAATATGGACCACAACGTAACATTTTCATGATCCCTATTGATATTTGCTTGCATTGTGTTGCCTTTCTCTGGTTTTCTTTTTTTTCTTGTAGATAGGATTTTTCTTGCACAACTTGTCAAGTATTTCAACATTATTAACATGTAGTGGACTTCCTGCCATCTAGGGGAGGGGAGGGGACTGGGGGTAAAATTTGTAATGGAAAGCTTTGTAAAGATCAATGCTGGGGAACTACCCATACATATGTTACACAAATAAAAAGCTTTAATAAAAAAATAGGTTTATAGACCACAGGTTAAGATTTATTCTAATGGAAGACATTTCAAATGAGAAATATATTTTGGGGGAATGGGGATTTTTGATGAGCGTTATAATCACATCTGCATTATAATCCATTTCAATTATGTGTAAGGGAAACAGTGTAGATGAGAAGTCTGAAGAAACTCAAAAATTGATAGGCCAGTGAAAGATGTATCTGCTATTCCTCATCTTACAAAATGCTACTATAGCTCAATATGGGCATGAGTACAGATTTTTAGCAATGTAGGGTGTAGGGAAAATAAACTGGGCTCAGCATCACAAGACTTGTGCTCCTGCTGACACTTTCTTAGCTGTGTGGTCATAGGCTTCCCTGCCCTTAATGTCTAATTTGCAAAATGAGTAAAATAATTTTTACTCTATTTGTTTTGTTGTTATGAGGAATGTTTTTTGTATATTTCAAAATATTCTACTAGAATGAGTTCTTATTATTCCTAATTGTATTTGTAAAACTTTATTCTTATTCTGACTGTCTCAAGTAGTTTTTGTGAGTCTCAGATGATTTGTGAAGAATGAATGAATGAAAGGGAATTTATCAAGGATTTATTATGTGTTAAACATTGGAGATGTGTGTATATAAAAAAAACAAAGTTAGTCCCTGCCCTTAAGTAGTTTACATTCTAAAAAGAGAAGAAAATATTTACATGAGAAGGGTGGCCAAAGAGTAAGAAGTGTTTTTGGTCAGAGAAGTTTCATCACTTAATGTAATTGAGTTAAAGCCTTCATTTTGTTACCTCCATAAGTAAAGACCACCCCATGATATTTGTTTTGTTGTTCAGTAGTTTCAGTCATGTCTCACTTTTTGTGACTCTATTTGGGGTTTTCTTGGCAAAAATAATGGAGAGGTTTGCTTTTTTCTTCTCCAGCTCATTTTATAGATAGGAAAACTGAGGCAAAAATGGTGAGTTGCTCAGGATCACACAGCTAGTAAGTGAGACTGAATTTGAACTCAGGAAAATTTCCTGGACTTCAGGTCTGAGACTCTATCCATTCTGCTACCTAGCTGCCCCATTACATAATACACATTTACTATTCAAAGTTTTGAAGATGTACCTATTTAGGACTTTTTAACCCTTGAAAAGTAACCTAGAGGAATAATTAGCATTCCCAGGAGAAAGAGTAAAAAACCATATTTGGTATTTCAATCCATCTACAACTTCCTGCTGAGAAGGTGTTTATCTAAATGAGCTACTAATAGTTTTTGTTTAAGATTCATCTTAGGTACCACCTCCAACAAGTAAATTACTGTTGTTCAGTTTTTTCATTCCCTTTTCTTTGTGACCCAATTTGGATTTTTTTTTTTTTTTAGCCAGAGATATTAGAGTGGTTTGTCATTTCTTTCCCTACTCATTGCACAAATGAGGAAACTGAAATAAACAAGGTTTAAGGAGCTGGCCCAAAGCCACATAACTAGTAAAGTAGCTGAGGTTGGATTTGGACTTAAGAACATGAGTCTTCTTGACTCCAGGCCCAGGATTCTATTCATTGTGCCACCTAGATGCCATCTTCATCCCTTTCCTGCACAAATGATTGCTTTGTATGTATTTGGCTTTTAGTTTTTCCCTATGTTGTTTCCCCCCTAATCAAAAGCAAGAGGAAGTTAGATAGCATTGTGATAAAATGCAAGAGGAGGCTTGGAATCAGGAACACCTTCATTCAGATTCTGACTCAGAAACTTACCAACTCTGAGCCATCTACTCAAACTCTGTCAACCTTAATTTTCTCATTTAGAACATAAGAATGGTAATAGTACCTTTCTCACAATGTTGTTGTCTAGATCAAATGATATAATATACTTTTCAAATGTTAGTGTGCTCTAGATAGTTCTGCTATTATTATTAGAATGTAAGAGAGACCTTTTGTTTGGACTTTGTATCTCCAATGTCTAGCATGATGCCATATATATAACAGGTGCTTAATAAATATCTGTTAAACGAGTAAGTGAAATTCTTTAGGGAGATAGCCCAGTGTGATAGAAAGAATATTAGATGATCTGGGTTCAAATCCTAGCTGTACTAATTATTACCAATATTATCATGAACATACATCTTAATTTTGATGAGTCTCAGTTTCCTAAGCCATTGGGGGAAAAAAAAACAAGAATGATATTAGATGACTTGTAAAATCATTCCAGCTCTTATGTATATATATATTTGATTTGCCAATATTTTAACATAATTAACATGTAGTGGATATCCTGCCATCTAGGGAAGGGGTGGGGAAGTTGGGGGGAAAAAATTTGTAACGGAAAGCTATGTAAGGGTTATTGTTGAAGAATTACCCACACATATGTTATGCAAATAAAATAAAATTTAAAAAAATCATTCCAGCTCTAAATCTCTAATTTTAAATTTGAGAATAATTTAATAGAAACTAAGGAACAGCACAGCAACATTCTAGGCCATATATGCATAATAGAACAAATAATACATATCTTCATGCTTATTTTTCCCCATTTATAGTATCCCAATCTAATTTCATTAAAGAAAAGAGAAAGGTGTGACAGATAAGAGATGGAAGACAGGAAGGAATGAGGGAAGGAAGAAAAGAAGTAGAGAAGGAGGAAAGGAAGGAAGGAAGAAAGGCAGGAAGGCAGGCAGGAAGGAAGGAAGGAAGGAAGAGAAAGGGAGAAGGAAAGAAAGTAGGAAGGAAGGAAAGTAGAAAGGAAGGAAAGTAAAAAGGAAAGTAAAAAGAAAAGTAAGAAGGAAGAAAGGAAGGTAGGAAGAAAAGTAGTAAGGTAAGAAGGAAGAAAGGGAGGGAAAAAGGGAGAAAAGGAAAGAATGGAGGAAGGGAGGGAGGGAGGAAAGAGAGGGAAATCAAAAAGGAAAGGAGAAGTAAAGGAAAAGAAAGAAGGGATGAAAGCTGGACAAAGAAAATAAAATGAGAGAGGGGAGTGAAAAGGTGGGAGCCATGGAAAGAGAGAAAGCAGGAAGATAAAACCATTAATTAGTTAGATCTGCCCTTCTTTCCACGTGGATTGTGATATTGCATGTTCTCTCATTCCTTTTTGGATTATTCACTTACAATCCCATTTAGGATAAAAGAAGGAAAATATAAAAAATGTGTCCCATAAGAATGGTTTTGCTTTTTCTATCCCTAGAGAACTAGGAAAACCATGACTCAAGTGAACTTGACTGTGATTGTGCCAAGCAGGAATTATTATTACAAGGCCCTTGGCTGTTAGCATGATAGAGTGGGTTTAGCTCAAAGCAGCTCTTAATGGGAAAAACCACACCCTACTAAGGCTCTGAATTTAAGGGATAGAGAGAAGTTGTGATAAGACAGACCACACAGCTTCCTACTGAGTGGGGAGATCCCAAGGCTTAATAAATAAGAACATTCCAGAACAGCAAATCCCACAGATAGTTCAAATAAGCAAAACATAATTTCAATGATTATTTTGTCAACTTATTAACATTGTGTCAGAAAGCTTAGATAACCACAAGATGAGCAAAACCCACACTTTTCAGTTAAAATATGTAATAGAAATTCAAAGATACTTTATTTAATTATGCTTAAATGAACATATAACTTATTTGACGTTATTCACTCCATTCATTTATCCACCCACCCATTCATTCATTCTTGAAGATTTTATTAAATGTTCACTATGTACAGAATAATTCACTAGATGTTAGAAAACAAAAATGTAGATCTTACTCTCAAGGAGCTTAGGATCTGGGAGGAATTAGGAGATAAGATACAAACCCAGATGACGTTTAATATTACATAAGTATATTAGAAAGAATTGCAAAATCAAGTGCTGTTAAGTGTAAAGGACAAAGTCATTACTGACTAGAGGGAGGAAGTGGGAAGGAGCCAACATTTAAGTGAAGCTTCAAAAGATGAATAGTTGTTCAATAGATGAAAATGTGGGTTTCCTCTCATTAAATTGTAAATTACTTGAGGTCATGGACTTTCTTTGTCAAATTTGTGTCCTCAGTCCCTAGCACTGTGCCTGGTACAAAACAGGTACTTAATAAATGTTGATTGAATTGAATTGAGGACTTTTGAGGCATGACAAACAATATAAACAAAAACATGGAGATAAGAGAGTACAAAGCATTTTCAGGGGACAAAGGTGAGTTTGGTTTGGTCGATGCATAGAATGCATGCTATTGTTCAGTTGTGTCCAATTCTTCTTGATCCTGTTTGGGGTTTTCTTGACAAAAATACTGGAATGGTTTGATATTTTCTTCTCCAGCTCATTTTACAGATGGGGAAACTGAGACAAAAAGAGTTAAGTGACTTACCCAGGTTGACACAGCTAATAATTGTCTAAGACCATATTTGAAATCAGGAAGATGAGTCTTTCTGACATCAGACCTGGCACTTTATTCATTGTGCAATCCACATACCCCATAGAATCATAGCAACAAATTAATTTACAAAAGGCTAGAAATATAGTGCAGTACCACATTGTGAAAGCTTTTGATTGTCAAGACAGGATGTTTGAACTTTACCTGAAAGGCAATAAGGAGATCTTTAAGACTTTTGAGCAGAAAAGTTGCTTCATCAGACCTATGTAACAACATTGTGAATTGTGCATTTGTACAAAGTAAAGGTTATTGGAATCTTTATTAGAATTATTGGAAATCAGAATTGGAAAAATTAGAATTATTATTATTGGAATAGTAGTCTCAGACAGATGGTAAAGAGAACTTATGCTATAGTGATGTAATGACAATGTGTACATGAGGGTATGAAAACCAGAGCTATTGAAGAAGTTGAATTGAGATGATTTGATAAAAGATTTGCTGTGGGAGAAAAGAGAGGTAGAAAAGTCAAAAATTACTTTAAAGTTACAAAAGGGAGGATAATATATATACTAATGACAAAGGAGGAAGAGCTTTAAATGAAAAGATAAATTTGATTTGGACCTGTCATTGAAGGTGCTTGGGCTACTTGTAGATATAGATAATATGACTATAATTGGAGATTGAGGACTGGAACCTGTATGGACAGTCTGTGCTGGTATGGTTGGGAGCAGCCTATGTAGCAAGAATCATCAACATCTTTAGAACAGTCTGACTCACAATTGCAGAGTCTTTAATTTTATTTAATTTAATTTTTGCAGTGTTTACATGTAAGGATGAAAGACTCCTTCAATCCTTTTATATAAGGCAGAACAGACTGAGGGCTCACTCTTTTTTCTTCCATCCTGAGACCCTTCTCAAATCCCTCCCCTCCTATCCCTTTCCTCCTTCCCCTCATGCTTAGGCCATGTGGCACTGAGTAATGGGGTCAAGTCTATAGCCTTTTCATTTCTTCTTTTTTGTTCTAGGTACAAGAAGTGGAGTCTCCAACCTGACCTGGGAGTATGAGCCATGGGGATCTGGGAACTCATGAGTCAAAGTTGGATGATACAGCCATCTCAGCAGGGAAACTTTGAGAACCAGGAATTGGGCATACCAGCCCAAGTGAAGGCTTTGAATTAGAACTTGGTGGGACCAAGTTCTGAGCTAAACTGCTCTCATCCCTATCCCCCAACCCCCACTGAGATGACGTATAAAGCAATGTGATCCTGAAGTGTTTGGGAATAGTATTTGTATCTTGTTCTTGCTATATCTTTAAAGCAAATATATATTATATATATATATATATATGTATATATATATATGCTATTAAACAGAACAATGGCTAGTCCCCGAGTCCCTGAGATGGGAACTTGAGCCAATGGCAGAAAACCTTCCTCAGGGTACCAGAGAGTACTCCTTTGGAGGAAGTGGAGAAGTGATTAGTAGCAGGTCTGAGCCTGAGAGAGTAGGGCCAGAGTCATCCAAATTAAATATATATCAGTGCAGCTGAGATTTTGTGTCTCATATATATATATATATATGTATATATATATATGCAGAGAGAGAGAGAGAGAGAGAGAGATTTAGAAATAAAGGAAACAATTGCAGAATCATAAAATATCAGTTTGAACTAAACTCAAAAGACTTGGCTCAAAAGTCATGCTTGAATACACAACACATCCCCTACAGCTGTTGATTAATCCAGGCAATATACTATAGAAATTGAAGATTAAGTCTGGAACGAAGAAAATGATACAGGAATGGTAATGAAGATTGGGGAATGAATGGCTTTCTAGACTATAAAAACCGCCATGTCAAACCAACAAGTGTAAGTATTTACTATATGTAAGGCACTGCACTAAGAACTGAGAATATAAAGAAAGAAAGGTTCCAATCCTCAAGAAGATTACATTCTTATGGGAGAATCAACCTGTAAGCTACTCTGAACACATAAAATGCATGGCAAACCAGAGGAAATTTCAAAGGAAAGCACTAATAGTAAAAGAAAGGGAGAGGCAAACTGTAAAAGGCCTCTTGTAGAAGGAATTCTGTATTTTTTGGATAAACTGCTATTTAGCTTTCCTTCTCCATCTTATGAAGTCATCTTTTTTTAAACTTAAATGTAGAACTTTAGAGGCAGCTAGATGGCTCAATTGAGTCAGAAACTGAGTTTAAATATAGCCTCAGACACTTATTAGCTGTGTGATCTTAGGCAATCACTTAACCTCATTTGCCACTGGTGAAGCTAATGGTAAACCATTCAAGGAACTTTGGCAAGAAAACCCAATGGATAGGATGGTCTACAGAATTACAAAAAGTAGGACATGACTGAATAGCAGCATAAGACTAACTTTTTTGAGAGAAAGGGTAGAGTACCATCTGTGATTTTATTTGTGTAAGAAACTCCCAGTCTGGACAATCCTTACCTATAACAGATGGTCTTATGGCATTTGGGGCGACACTAAGAGGTTACGTGATTCACCCACAGTCACACACCTAATATATGTTAGAGATGAATGTTTTATTCATCCCCATTAAATTTCATTGGCTGTGTCTGTTAAGGCCTTTTCAGTTGCTGACTCTGTCTTTCAGTGTGATAATTATCTTTACTAGCTTTATATGATTTTTTCCAGAAACCCCAAATAAGTACAGTGGAGAAACTGGATGGATAGTGGAATTAGTTTTAGACTTGCAAGTATACAAAGTCCAAAGAGGACAATGGACTCCTGTAAGGAAGCTCATGAAATAGGCAAGGGACATTCTGTGAAATTCATTTTTATATGCTCTATTATAATTAGCACACTACTAATCTTTCATCTTAAGAAATCTGATAAAATTTAAAATCAGAAATCCTTATTTTAAAATCTGGAACAGATCATTTTGTTCTTATTTTTCATGAAGTAACTGGTAGCAAGGGATCTATGGGCTGAGAAGCATGGGCCTGGAAAACTTAGAAGTGAAAATAAATGCTGGTCAAATCTCCCCTTTGTATTTGGAACAATGTGTATGTGTGTGTGTGTGTGTGTGTGTGTGTGTACGTGTGTGATACATATATTACATACAATAATATGGATGGATAAATAAATATTCAAATATTTTGGAACTATAGAGCTCCCATAAAACCAAACCAGCCAAACAACAACACAAGAAATAACCTCTCTCTCTTCTGTATTTTCCTCCCAAATTCTCTTTGAACCCATGATCAAGTGTTTCAATCATATTATTACAGAATCATAGACTCCAGAAAGGACCTTAAAAGTCATCTATTCAAACCTTTAACATTCAAGTGAAAAGCTGCCCAGCTGGAGCTAGTAAGTTCCCCTACTGAGAGAAAACATAGTTTTATGTGCATAAGGTGACCATATGTCCAAGATTTTCCAGGACAGTACTGGTTTCAAGAAATGAAAGTAAACTCCTAGGAAGACTTTATATAAAGACTATCCTATCCTGTTAGCTCCTAAAAGAATTTTGGTCCCAAATTTTGGTTTAGAAAATGTGGCTTCTGGGCCTATATGGCTTCAAAAGTCACTTAAAGAAGTTTTTCTTTTTAAGAAAAACAAACTGGGATTATGGTACCAAAGGGAAAATATTTATGCTCAGGGTGAGACTCCCTTAGGAGGTACCTGATCTTTTGGTTAGCCAATGGCTTATCTTTTCAACTAGATGGCAAACTTCATAAGGGCCAGCACTGAGTCAAGTTATATAGTTTTATATACTGTATAGTTTCTAATACAATCCTTGTATAGAGTAGGTTCTCAATATAGTTTTACAAAATAAATGAAAAAACACATGTTATTTTAATGCTTTTTCCACAGGTCAATAGAATCATTATGTTATATTACCTATGGAAATTCTGTCCAAAGTCATGGCATTATGTGAATATTTTCAACTCTTGATGAAGGTCTTTCAAGCTTGGTCTGTTGTTGTCTCCATTTCTCCTCTATTTCTGACCAGGCTGACCACATAATCAACTATCCCATGGCCAGCACACATGCTTTGTGGTTAGGTTCTGTATCAAAACCTATGTACATAGGCATAAACCCAGAATAAAGCCTCCAAGGCCCTTCTACTGCTGGCTTTAACAAGCTACTCTCAATTCTAATGGGTCACAGAATCAGGTTTATGAAATTCCTTATTCAGTTGTGATGTTTCAGAAAATGACTGGAAAAATAATCAATGGCTTTTGTTTCCTTGTGAAAATTGAAATTGGACTTTGAAGGTCCTTGGCACCTGAGTTGGCATAATACCAAACAATTGGGCTTTAGTCTTGGCCCATGAGAACTTTCTGGTTTTCCATGTGGGACAAACTTTTTGGAAAATCTGGAATAATTCCCAGGCTAAAAATGTCAATGGACCATCCTATCCAATTTGGAAAATTCATCTTAATATGTTAGAATTGATAGAAATGTGCTTTTTCAGGCATCTTTTATTGATGGATTTTGCTTGGATGAAGTTTGAATTTTTCTCCAGCATGAAAAAGTAAAGCATTATTTATATTCAGTTTTGAATCCCTACTTCCTTGCTTTAAAAAAAAGTATGTTGAAAAATGAGAATTTTAATATGATGTATGCATTTGTTTGTTTACTGGAGACAAGAGAGTTAAACAGTAGGAATGCTTAATTTTGTATAATTTTTATATTGATTTATACAATTTTTTGGATACATCCATGACTTCCATCTAAATAACTCACATATCTACCAGCAGACCTTATTAAAAAACAAAGTAAAACTGTCTAATCAGAACATTGTAAAATGTATAAACCTTATGTTATTATAGTTTATTATTTCACATTATAAGAGAAAAAAATATATTTTAACCCTGGACATATAGAAAACTATATTTACACAAAATCTATTGCTATTTTAGTGTTGTCTTCATTCATTTTTATATGTCATTCTATTTTCTGTTCCTTTTTTGTTGTTTTGCATCAATTCAAATACATCTCCCTATGTTTCTGAACATTTCATATTCATCATTCCTTAAGGTGCAAAGATTTTTCATGACCTTCATGTACCATAGTTGAGAAATTCTTAATTTTGATTGGAATCATAATGGATTGATAAGATTGACATGCCTCTAAGAATGTCATTTCTGATTTCAGTGCTTTAATAGCCCTATGAGAGCACTGATGTGATGTTGCACATGGCACAAACAGAAAAGTTTTGTTATCTCTAGATACAATAGAATCTCCCTGAGCTAAAAGTGGCACATTACCCACTGCTTTTGCACTTCAACTTTCTTAATGCACATTATAAGTTGCTCATTGGCTAAGAAACTCATCACTAATTGGATTCAGCTGTAGTTATGTCTCACATCTGTGATAAAAGGCTTGGGAACTAAAAATTAGTGAGTAAACCATTTTGGCAGCAGGACACATGAAGAGGAATCATCTGAAAGGTAGTTTGGAACTAGACTACCAAGAGCATCAGATTTCAGACTATGAGGAAGAATTTCATTCAGTAGCTTTATCTGTTCAAGGAAGCTATTACTTAATTATTTCATTCATTTGATTATTAATTTATTAAGAAAATCATCAATATTTAGTTCATTCTGGAGCTAAATCTGCCATCATGGAGACAGAAACAATACAGAGCTATTCCTTTCCCCATTATGCTTAAGTAATTGCCCAGACATTATCTCTACTACTCCCACCTCCATCTTAGCAGCCAATTCCACATTTGGGTACCTAGAATTGTTAGGAAGTTAATTTATAAATTTGCCTCTTTGTGACTTCTATCTACTACTCTTACTTTAGCTCCAGGTATAACAAGTACAAGCCCTCTTCCACATGAAAATCCCTTAGATACTTGAAGGAAAGCAAATATATATTCTCTTTGCTTTCTCTTCTAAAGGCTAAATATTCCCATTTTCCTCAAATAATTCTCATGGATTATAGCTTTTAGGTCTTTCACTATTTTTGCTGCTCTTCTCAGAACACTTCTCAGGTTAACAATGTCATTATTAAACTGCAGTACCACAGAATGAACACAGTTTTCCAGATATAGTCTGGCCAAGAAAGAATACAATGTAACTATTATATATATACATATATGTATATACATGTATATATATATGTATGTATATATGTATGTATAAACTGGAACCACCTTCCACCCCTAACTTAAAAAATAACCCTAACTTATTTATAACCTACAAGATAAATTGCATTCTTATTCAATGCTGAAGGTCCATTCTTTCTTAAATAGAAAGTTATGTTGATCACACACATGAGAAGAAGGAGTCATGGTTTTTGTATCTGTCCATCTGCCACAACCCTTAGATATATGGGCAATCTTTCACCAACCAATGGATAGTGGGATATCTTGATTATTTAGTAGTCATGTTTTTTTAATTATCTTAATGTATCTAAGTATTTATTTGGTGCATTCTTTTGGTCATCATAGATATTAATCAAATAAAAAGTGTTTTTAAGCCCTACCATGATATATCAATGGAATATAACCTCCCAGAATGTAAGGGACTGGTTTTTTTTAATTGGCTTTGTATTTGAACTACCTACCATAATAGGGCAGTTAGATGGCACAATGGTTAGATTGCCAGGTCAGGAGTCACTAAGACTCATCTTCCTATATTCAAATTCAGCCTCAGACACTTATTAGCTGGGTGAATGGTCAAATTGCTTAACCTGTCTGCCTCAGTTTTCTCACCTATAAGATGAGCTGCAGAGGGAAAAGGCAAACAACCGGTATCTTTGCCAAGAAATCTTCAAATGGGGTCATGAAGATTCAGACATGATTGAAGAATAGCAACCATAATAACTAATATACATATCCCATAGTCCCCATGTGTGCAATATCGAAGATTAAAATATATTTGGGAAATATTTAACCTTCCCAAAATTAAAAATACAATATAACATTAATAATGACAATATATGGATTTCTCCAAGTCAATAAAGTATGTCAGTAACCAATCTTAGTTAAGATTTAATAGTCCCATGTGAAGCACATTTGATAAATGCTTGTTAAATTGAATTGAACTCATTGTGGCTTAGAGATGATTTTAGATTCTTGAAGATAGCAGTTGAGTACAAAGTCTGTCAAGGCCCAACAAAGCTTTAAGCTTCAAGTATGGCCTTGGCAATAACAAATTGTGTGTATTGACTTAAAGGAGAGAACACACCAGAAATGGTGCTCAAGTTAAAAGAATTAAAGAGACAACTCAACTCTACAGGGGTACTCCTAGAATTCTGAGGAAAAATATAAGGAAACTAGCTTTGTTCTTGGATCTGACAGGCTAGTGTTTTTATAATTTTGGGAAAGGAAGTCCAGAGTTTCATTATATATGTATATTTTAATGTTTTATTCATGCTCTTTTCTCTTCTTTCCTTCCTTCCTTCCTCCTTTTCTCCCTCTGTCTCTCTCTTCTTTCCTTCCTTCCTTCCTTCTTTCCTTCTTTCCCTCCCTCTTTCCTTCCTTCCTTCCTTCCCTCCCTCTCTCCTTCCTTCCTTTCTCTTTCTCTCTCTTTCTTTCCTTTTCTCCCTCTCTTTCCTTCTCTCTTTTTCTTCCTTTCTCTTTCTTTCTCTCTCTCTTTCTCTTCCTTCCTCTCTTCCTCCATCCCTCTTTCTTTTTCTCTTTCCTTTTTTCTCTGTCTCACTTTCTCTCTTCCTTCCTTTCTTCCTTCCATCCTTCCTTCCTTCCTTCCTTGTTTCCTTCCTTCCTCCCTTCCTTCCTTCCTTCCTTTCCTTATATATCATCACCTTATCAAGAAAAAAAATTTGTTAAAATAGAGAGGTAGCATATTATAAACTGAGCTAAATTCCTTACTCACCCCCTATACTTCCCAGTCCTCATATGTATTTTCCTAAGTTGTTTCCTTGCAGTGCTGTCCTGGGTGCTCTACCTCACCTTCTTCCCTACCCAGGAATGACATCTCTTGAACTCTGTCTTCCTATATAGAGTACACTCTATTCCATTTGGACTACACAAAATTTGATAATTGTCCCATGTACCAAAAAAATCTCAATTTTCCTGTGTTATTCTTGATTAGCATGGCTTAATGCATACTTTGCAGAGAAAATAAAAATTAAAATACACCTTGAAAAATGGAGATTATATCAAGGCAATGATGGATGCAGGGCTTTTTTGACATACAGAACAGCAAGAGCAAAGATGGAGATATAGGAAAACCATGAAATGTCACAAATGTCAAGAAGATCAATTAAACATGAGTGTGGTAAAAAGTGGAGTAGTGTTAGATATTGCTGGAAAGAATTGTGGGAATCAAATTGTGGAATACTTAGTATATCAATCTAAGGAGTTAGGAATTTATTTGAAAGATAATTTGATTTACTGAAAAGTGACACATCTGGTATTAGGAAGAGATCTAAGTTTGAATTATGCCTCTGATATTTATTAGCTACGGTTTCCTCATAAAGTTCTAGTGTTCTTTTTCTCATATGTAAAATGGTGATTATCTGTGGGACATGATAATGTACTTTAATTAAGTTTAGTTGAGCTATATATTTGGATTTAATAAAAAATCACATTAAAAATTTGATACTTCACAAATCTTAAAGTGCTACGTAAATGCAAGGCATTATTTATTTATTAAACAATAGGAGCTATAGGATATTTTTGAGCAGAGCAACAGCTTGATAAGCTTGAATAACTTGATAGGATTCAAAGCATATACTGGAAGAAAATATAGGGAAGGATAGTGGTTAGAACAGCCATCCTGATTGCTGATGCCACTGATATCTATGTGCCCTTTAAGTTGTGACTTTCCAGCCTATATTCTTTACCTCTGAGTTGAATTTGACATCTCCTAACCACAAGCGTCTTATCTTCAAACCCCCCTAAAAAAACTTGACCTATAATCTACTCTTGACTTTAAAAAGCTATGTCTCCTTTACTTCAGCCTGCCTCTTCTTATAAGATCCAACTGACTGGCAAGTTCTGCCCTGGATTTATCCATATGCCAAGTGCATTACTGATCCTTCAAACAGAACAATTTTGGGGTAAATGCTTTCTAACTAGTTGCATTAATGTTGTATAGATAGAACAAATAGTGTTCAGTTGTGGAAAAAAACAATCAAAAAAACAAAGCTCCAATATCTTGAACTTGACCTTCAAGTATCCACTAGAGAGAAATGAGAGCAGTTTATAAGCTCATCAGAACCCAGCAAATGCATGCTTAGTTTTATTTGAAGTTTGATGTTACTGAGTGCTCTATATATTTGCTGGAAATCACAAGACTTACTAAGGATAGAGTATTTTTTATTAAAATCGTATACAAAATTGGCTGCCTTCCCTGCTTCATTTATACTTTTTTTTTTTTTTTAAAGACGGCACCAGAGGCACATTTCAAGAGTTGAAATTACTGTTTGATCATTTCCCTGTTCAGTGGTTGAATTCTGACAAGGAAGGAAATTCAGCAAATTATTACACAGGTGACTTTGTACATCTGCATAATATCATTTTTAAAAGTACTGTAATTATAGTCATGCTCCTTCAGCTGTAATCTTTCCCAGTCTTTTCAAGCTTTGCTGTTTGGGCAGGGTGTCTGAATCATTTGAGTTTTTAAGTCCTGGGGAACACTCAGCTGCTATGCAAGATGGAACATTTTTAATTCTATAATTGCCATTTTTCTTCTTAATGTGTAGAGTAGTGCCACAAGACAACTCATTGATGAAACAGAGCAAGTAATAATAATGGACCTGTATGATCAGTCTTTTGTAGCTAGCATGAACCAATGGTTGTTTACCCTAGAGTATAGCAACACAGCTGGACAAATCTCACCCATGCTCTAGAGATATACATGACTATGTATGAATTATCTTATTTTCACTTACAAAGCCTCTTCCTGAGGGCAAATCTAGTCTTAGACACTTAGACTATAGTTTGCCTCAGTTTCCTCATCTGTAAAATGAACAAGAGAAGGAAATGGCAAACCACTCCATTATCTTTGCCAAGAAAATTCCAAATGGGGACATGAAGAGTCAGATATGACTGAAAAATAACTGAACAATAAAACCCATGTAAATAGATTATTACACAAAGAGTTTATCCTAGCATCTTTGTTGCTGCCTCAGTCAGGATAGCAGTTTTCCCCTGGAAGCTCCTATACTTCTGGCTATGATTAATACATATGTACCTATCCCTATACTAACAATATTGATTAATGCAAAATAATAAGAAAATGAACCCTATCATAGCAAAAGAGTTTACCACTTTGCTTTCTAGAGCTACATTTGAATATTTCCTTTGATTCAATTTGCCTGAAACTACATCTGTCTCTTCTGACTTAGCTGACTTCTCTGAACTTGATTGCTTTTTTTCCAATGAATGTGTCAGACAGACTCTGATGTTCTGGATTCATCCTCCTGATCCCTTCTGTTGAGCCTTGCACAACTGTAACTTATACTCAGCCATTATATCAGATTCCTTGCTAAATCACAGTAAATGTTTCACGTTACCTAGCAGAATTACTGATCATTTTCTCCCAAAACATTTGCAACAGAAGTAAAAAATACCCTCAAATTCAAATGTAATTGCCTCTGATGATCAAAGTAATAGTTTTTAACATTAGATTGATTTCTATGGTCTTTTCTCCTTCTCATCTTCTCCTCCACTAGTCTTTTCTTCAATCCATACTACAAAACTCTGTCAAATTAATCTTTTAAGTGTACAAATCTGATCACTTAATTTAATTCATTTCAGTTAAGCTGTATATACATATATAGTCACTTATTATATGCAACTTCTTATTTTAACTGCCATAGTTATAAAGATAGATGTACTACAAACCCTGCTATTAATAAGCTTATAGACTAATCATAGGGGGAAAAAATAACAACAATCAAGCCAAACTTTTGCTGAAAAAAAATCAATTGTTTGTTAAATGCTCCCTATTTGCCAGGCACTGTGCTAGGTACAGAGGATAAAAATATAATGGTTAAAATAATAGCTGTTCATGAGAAGCTTATGATCTAATAAGAAAGACATATATGCACATAAGCATATTCAAAATAAACATAAACAATAAAAAGACTAGTCAAAAGAAATTTGGAAGAAAAGCACTAGCAATTGGAAATGGGATGGAGTAGGAAAGACTTCATGTACAAAGTGATGCAAGAATTACATCTTGAAGGAAGAGAGGGAAGACTGAAAGGAAATACATTCAGTCATAGGAATTAGTCAATGCAAAGGCATGAAGATAGGAGATTCAGTATCATGTGAGAGGACAGAGAGAAATCCAGTGTGGCTAGATTGCAGCATGCAAGAGAAAGTAAAGTACAGCACAGTCAGAAAGATAAGCTTGGGGTGGAACTATGCAGAAGTGACTAGAGGCAGTTTGAATCAGCTTATGAAAGCTAATTGTTAAATCTTTAATGAGCATATGCACTTTGGGAACTCAGCAAACACTTAAAATTGGGCTTGATTCATTGTTTTGTTGATTGTCTAGACATAGTGATAGAGCAAAGGTTAATAATGCAAATCACTCTTAAAAGTGTGTCCTATATACATTTTTCTCTCAGCAAATTATTAAACATTTACCATCATTCCACTGTCTTTAAGGGCTAAACAGGAGATTACAGTTTATTCTAAAGTCAATAGGTTGCTGCTGAAGTTGATTGAGTAGGGATCGGTCAGATCTATATCTATATGAAGAATTGTTTTGGTAATAATGTGTACATTAGGGGCAGCTAGGTGGCACAGTGGATAGAGCACCAGCCCTGAAGTCAGGAGGACCTGAGTTCAAGGCTGGTCTCAGACACTTAACATTCCCTAGCAATGTGACCCTGGGCAAATCACTTAACCTCAATTGCCTAGCCAAAAGCAAATAATAATAATAATGTGTACATTAAATGGAGTCTGATTTCTTTTGTCTGGCATGCAAGGCAGGCTTTCCTTAATCTTGCTTAAACATAGCCTTGCTATCTTATTTCATTCTAGATAGAAAGATATCCATATATTGATAGATTACATTTAATCGAGAAATACATGTGAAGAGACAAACAGACAGACATAGATAGATAAGATAGATTTCTATAGGTGGAGAGAGAGAAAGAAACAGAGACACATACATAGAGAGATAGAGAGACAGAGACAGAGAGAAACAGAGACAAAGAGAGAGACACACAGATATTCATAGATAGGTAAATCTATTCATCTATGAATCTCTGTCTAGCTGTGAATCTTTTTCTGTGACTGTCTCTCTATTTATGTAACTTCATATCTCCTTCAGCCCTTTGTACCATGGTTTCCATACAATAGGAACTCCATAAGTATTTGTTGGTAGAGTGAATTGAATGAATATTATAACACATTTTCTATTATATAGCCTGAGATGATGAACCCAAGAAGACAGCAATTTATAGAGATGCCAGAGCACACATTAGGCAAATCAATAAGAAATACAAACATACAAAGAAACAACAGCTCAATACTTTTGGGTTATCCTTGTTACTATTCTCTTCCCCTAATACAATTGCCTTTAGAGGATGGAGCTACAGCTGACAGCTAGATACTGAACCACAAGCTATTTCTGAGGTTGAAAAAAAGGCTTTTGTGGGAGTTGGGATATGCTGTTGCAGCTGCAAGTTAGCTTGGCTATTTGTGACTTCCTATTGAAGTCTTTGTTCAAAAGTTCTTCCTCTCCACCCACTTATTACATTCCTAAATACTATTCTCAGAAGTACAACTAGAAATTTTTTTTTTTTGCACCTGGGATGGGAAGCCTCTCTTTAACTGGTGGGGGACAGTAAACAAAGGAGAAGCAATAGAGACTGAAGCTAGGTGGGCAGAGGTATTTTTCCCTTTAGATTAATTGGCAGTTTCCAATTCAATCCAACAAGCATTTATCAAACACTTGCTATATTTAAGGCCCTATCCTAGACATTGGCGATACAAAAGAAATAAAAAAAAAAAAAAAACAACCGCAGCAATATACAAGGAGTATACATTGTACTGGGGAAGACAATGTAATATAATTAGAAATAAGCATGTTAATTTCAGAAGGGAATGAGTACTCATAGCTAGGGGATTAGGCAAGATTTCTTTGTTAGAGGTAGCATGTGAGCGAAACTTTGAAGTATGATAAGGCTTCTAAAAGGCTAAAGAGAGGAAGAAGTAGATTGTGAGCAAAAGAAATTCCCTATGCAAATTAAATCCCAGTTTTTAGATACATTTAACAGGTCAACTTGATGAGAATATAGAGTATTTAAGGATGAATAATACAAAATAAGATTTTAAAAAATAATAAAAAGAAGGAATAATAAAAAATAATAAAAGAAGGAAAGAAGCATTTATTAAGCATATTCTGTGTGCCAAATATTTTACAAATATTATCTTATTTCATCTTCAGAACAACTCTGGGAGGTAGGTGATATTATTACTCAAGCAGATAGACATTAGTGACTTGCCAAGTCACTCATCTAATTAATAAGTATCTGGGGCCAAATCCAAATTTAACTATTCCTGATTCCAGTACCAGGACTCTATCAATTAATTCCTCCACCTAGCTCAATTAGGTTGTCTCCCTCACAAAAACGACAACAACAACAACAACAACAACAACAACAACAAACCCCTCATATATCTTGAGCAAAGGAGAAACCTGGATAGACCTGCACTTTAGAAGATTCTTTTCACAGGTATGTGGAGAATGGATTGGAAAATCAAGAAAGCAATTAAGAGGCAGTTGTCATAGTCCAGAAGTGAAGTGATGAGGATTTGGACTACAGTGATAGTTGAGTGAAAATAAAAGGATAGGTGTCAAAGGTGTTACTGAAATAGAATCCTCAAAATATGGCTTCTGATTGGATTTGGTATTGAGAGAGAGGAAGAGTTGAGCATGATAATGAACTTTCAAAATTTGTGATTCAATAGACATAAAAACAATTGGAGAAAGGGCAAGTTAAAGTGCAAATGAGAGAGGAGATAATGTGTTCAGTTTGGGATATAGAATTTGAGATAATAATTAAACTCATAGGAGTTTATGAGGCAAGACAGACAGAGACAGAGATGAGGCACCTTTGATTTAAGAACAATGATTATGCAGTAGGATAGCACAGCTTCTAAGAAGAACACAAAGAGTCCTCCAAGAGACTAATTATTGGGGTATATAGTTCTTTTCACTTGTAAGGAGAGCTAATGTAAAACACTAGGAATTCCTAGGAGCTTATAGTAGCTGTCCTGATTCTGATTGTTTGCCAATTTCTAACTTATTCCTTTCAGATATGTTCAGGAAATAAGATTTAAATATCCTATGAGTCCTCTGATTGTCTTTCCCAAATTTGTGTCCTAACCATTAAGAGCAGAAGAATTTCCATAGGAAGAATGAATTTCTAAGTCTCTCCTAGACCTCAGTACTTGTACACAAGATAATTCCATACTTCCATTTGGAATCTAGCCTTGTGCTAAGTGAAGTTTAAATATTGGAAGTTCTCCACTAATTTCATCCCTGCTCTCCTCTCCTGGCTTCAGCTTTGATGGGAATTGCCCATAGTTACAAAGTCCTAGTAACCTATGGGAAGAGAAGTTTTGTGACTTCAAATTCCCTAAATCCAGATCATCTAGGTATGGATTTCCTTCAAATCTCCCTCTGGAGCTATGATTCATAGCTATTTTCCCCATCCCTCTAGTTACAATTAGGCATCCTACAAAATTATGCATACTTGAGTCAAATCCCTACTTGTTTAGCCCTGTTATAGATCAAAATGCCCTCTTAATTAATCTATCAGTTCTTTCTACATTCTAATCATTTACAGTAATATCTCCTAGGGGATATGGTGAGTTACAATATTTATCTACAATATTTAGTTAAGAGTTACAAAATCCTTTGACCTTAAAATAACACCTCAAATTAAATTCTGGAGCAGCAGAGTCAACCAACATCAGGATGAGGCAATTTTTTTAGTCCAATACAATTTAGGGGGTCAGAAGGAGAAGTTTGGGACACTGGAATAGGGGATGGCTTAGAGACCATGTAGTTCTAGCAACAGTAGCTATCTATGGGCCTTGGAAGGAGTAACAGCAGCAGCAGCTTCAGTCGCTCTCAAGCTAGAAACAGTGAAGAGATCTAGCAGAGATCTAGCAACTAGTGAAAAAGAGATTACAGATGACTCTTATGCTAGAACTGGGCGCAAAACATAGTTGTGTTTGGTAACCCATTGTCACATCCAGGACACAGTTCCAGGGGAGAGAAGTCTTGAAGGTACAATGAAGCAGGGCTCCTAAAGAGCAGTATTACTTGGAGCTGCAAGAGATCATGGACCCTTCCTAGACAAGGAACAGAGCACAGATCATGAAATCACTGACCACAATTCTGCTTGAGCAACACTATCTTGAAAGCATTGAAAACTTCGAACCTCAGTCCTCATTGCCCCCAGAAATAGCTTTGAAAACAGTGCAGAAAAAAAACAAACAACTTAAAGTTTGAGTTAGTCCCTCCCTGAAGAACTAAAAAATTATTTTAAAAAAGCAAATAACAGTGGTAGAGGGAAAAACTAGGAAACTAAATAAGTGATAGAAGAAAATTCTGAAACAATTCACAGATTTGTTTTAAAATGCTGATAAAAATAACTACTAAAAAAAAGCAGAATTAGCCAAATGGAAAAAGAGTTATAAAAGCTCATTAAAAAAATTGTGCAAGTAGAAGCCAATCACTCCATGAGATATCAAGAAACAATGAAAACAATAGAAGAAAATTTGAAATATCTCATTGGAAAAACAACTGATCTGAAAAATAGAAGTAGGAGAGATGATTTAAGAAGAAATGGATTCCCTAACCTCATGATCAAAGAAAGAGAAAAGATATATTTCAAGAAACTGTAGAGGAAAACTCTCTTGATATCTTAGATCCAAAGGTTAAAATATAAATTGAAAATACAAATCAATTCCTGAAAGAGATACCAAAATCAAGCAGCCAGAAAAACATTATTCAAATATAGTAGAACTCTGGTTAGTATCACACAAAATTTAGCAGTTATCACCTAAAAAGAACAAATGACTTAGAATATAATATTCTGGAAGACAAAGAAAGTAAGATTATAATCAAGTATAACCCATCCAGCAAAACAGATATGATCCTTCACATAAGGAAATGGATATTTAAGGAAACAGAGGACTTTCAAACATTTCTAATGCAGAGACCAAAGATGCACAGAAAATTTGAATTGTGAATACAAGATGCCAGACAAGTATAAAAAGATAAACATGAAAGAGAAATCATAAAGGACTCAATAAAGTTAAACTATTTATATTCCTACATGGGAAAATGATAATAGGAATTTATTATTATTAAGACAGTAAAATGATTCTATATACAGACCAGAGGAATGAGTCAATTATGTTCAGATGGTCCCTCTAAAAATAATAAGTAAAAAAAAAGAGAGATGCAATAGCAGGAGGGGTGAGGTGAAGAATGGGAGAAATAATCTTATATAAAAGAGGGACATAAGTAAAAGTTACCCCCCCAGTGGAGAGAATAATTATACAGGAAGAAGGTAGTAAAGGTTTGAACATCACTTTCACCTGGATTGGTTCAAATAGAGAAGAATAAGCATACACACACACAGAGGCACACACATACATTCAATTAAATATAGAAATCTATCTTACCCAAGAGGGAAATAGGAGAAAAAAAGAGAGGAGAAAATAGAGGAAGGGTGTTGAAGGGAGGGCAGATTAAGGGAAGCATATGTGAGAAGCAAAAGACTTGAGGACAGACAGTATGAAAAGAGATAGAAGGATGAATAGAAGAGAATAGGATGAAGGAGAATGCACAGTTAATAGTAATAACTAAAAGTGAGTAGGATAAATTCACCCATGAAACAGAAACAGATATCAAAATGGCTTAGAAACCAGAACCAACAATATGCTGTTTGCAAGAAAGATAGCTGAAACAGAAAAAACATAAACAGAATTAAAATAAAGGCCTGAAGCAGATTTTTTTTCTACTTTAGCAAAAGGAAAAAAGGCTCCAGTAGCATCAGACAAAGTAAAAGCAAAAATATACCTAATTAAGAGGAATAGTCAAGGAAATTATATTTTGCTGAAAGGCACCATAGAGAATGAAATCATGCCAATTCTAAATATATATGTATCAAATGACAGAGTATCTAAGTTCTTTAAGGGAAAGTTAAATTAGCAACAAGAGGAAATAGACAGTAAAACTATACTAGT
>JAJPUD010021853.1:0-22411 GCA_023553655.1 Myrmecobius fasciatus | reverse complement strand
TAACTAAAAAGGATTCTGCACATCTGGCCAGTGAGTGCCCTGGCTGGATTGGGAGACCTCCAGGGAAGGCACAGTGGCTTCTTCTATAGTCTGCTCCCTGTGTAGTGGACTCCATCTCTGGGGAGCACAGTTACTTTATATCAAGCCTGAATCTACCTGTTGACAATGACCTTGCCTTGTCCTGGCTCTAGTCACCCAGGCTAGATTACAAATACTCCTCCTTCCTATAATATTCCCTCAGCCAATGAGCATCTGCTGTTCCATCACCCAATATGCCCTCCTCCCCCTGACCATATATGCTAGCTTGCCTGATCAAACATTGCAGAGCTGTCACTTAAGCTTCTCCATTAAAAAAAAAAAAAGTTTTTTGTGAATCCTATTTGTTTTTAAGCAAGATGTCTCTTAACACAGCCACCAATTGAGTTAGCTTTCTTGCCTTACTTTACACTGTTGGATCTTCTCGAGTTTGTAGTCTATAAACATCACATATACCCCCACCCACCAGATCTTTTTCAAAAAGACTTCTATTGGAAGTCTTGTCTGTCTTGTACTGAGGAAACAAGTGAGATTTTACAGTTTTCTCTCTTAAATGAGTTGATCCAACTCAACATTCTAGCCTAAGACACTCTTTGTACTGCAGTCATTTTGGGCAGACCAATGAGAAAGCTTTTGGACCACTTCTCAGAATCATTTTTAAACTACATAAGATTATAAAGGAGACCACTTGTTTTAAAATAGTTATCAGAATGTTTCTATAAATGGACCTCAGTTTAATAACCCCTGCTCTACTCTGTCAGGAGTTTTTTGGATCCTAACTTTACAGCTAGGGTGATAGCTACCCTTCCTAGCTTTGGGTTGGCTGAAGATTTGATAAGGATACAGTCTATTCCTTTATTCAAGTCTTGGGTTCAAAGGGAACTAGACAGGACCAACATCAAACTCCCTGGACCCTTCCACTGGAGAACTACTAAGGTGATGCTATTAATGACAGTTCTTTGAGTCCTGTTGTTCAATCAAGACCAGCTCCATCTGACTACTCTCTTTTAGCTTCTGTCTGTCTTTCTCACAAGAATAACATTATTTACTTTATCAACTCCTGTGCTAAAATCCAGGTAAAAGACATTTTCCTTCTCTTCTCTACCAGTTAAATACTTCTACCCAAAAAAGCTGTAACCTTAGTCTGACCTTGATGAGACTTGTTGAAGCCGTATTGACTTTTTATGAACGCCACTCCCTTTTCACTAATCACATGTCTTAAATGCATTCTGGATATGTATTTCTGGAAAATTTCTCCGAGATATATTTCCACTGATAACTTTTTATACAAAAATGAGTATATGTGTGTGGGAAGTAGGTAGATATTTGGAATCTCTTCTAACATTTTACTAAATTTCTAGTTGAAAAAAATTTTTTTCCAGTGACAGATTGGTAGGTGAGGAAGAGAGACCCTGGGATTTATGCTGCTAGTTGCAACTGGTAGGCTGTTGGAAACAACAAGTGGATTGGACAGAAGCCAATCTGAGTGAATTGCAGGTTTTGTTCAGGTTCGGTGCAGTTCAGTGGCAGAGAATATGTGGCCCATTTTTTTTATTCAAGCACCTGCCCTGGTGGCTAGCTCCACTTAGTGGTACTCTGCAGAGTCCACATGTCCCTGTTCTGTTGGGAGAGAGAAGAATGGAACCGCAAAGCAAGTTACCAGCTCCTGTAAAATGGAGACCAAGGGCTCCACTGACTGGTGAGAAGTCATGTGGACACAATCCTGCCCATTTCTCGGTTATCAACACCTAAGCCCATATCTCCCTGCCTACTTTGATTAAAACAGAATGGTGGAAATGAAGCCATTTTCCATCCCTGTTG
This sequence comes from Myrmecobius fasciatus, assembly GCA_023553655.1. Lineage (NCBI taxonomy): Eukaryota > Metazoa > Chordata > Mammalia > Dasyuromorphia > Myrmecobiidae > Myrmecobius > Myrmecobius fasciatus. The sequence goes on along the minus strand of JAJPUD010021853.1, from coordinate 20,554 downwards.
GCAGCCTTAAAATGCTTAGCCCCTTCTCCAGATTCCTGGCACTTGAACTCTCATTCAAAGACACTTTTTTCTTAGTGCAGTAGAACAGACACCCTGCCTAGTAGGTGAGCTCAGCATTTGTTCCTATATTCACATGGCTCTGTGATCTCAGCAAAGTAGAGTCTGTCCAGCACATCGTGTTGCTCATCCACGACTGAGCCGACCATCCAGTGAAGCTACCCAGCAGGATCTCGACCAGATCTTCCCTAGAGGCTGTCCCAAAGATACCAGCTGAGCTTGAAAGCTGGCCATCCCTGAGGCCTGGTTTTCGCTATGTGATCAGTTCATCCATCTTCTTGTCTGTCTTGCATGATAGCCTTTCCACAGCTGCTTCATAATTCCCTATTTTATAATATGTTGCAATTTATTCACACCCACTTTGCACCTTTCTGTTGCCCTCTGCAGAATACTCATTTTTATTTTTTGGAGCCTCTAGTGTTTACGTCTCACAGCATATAAACAAATACTGAGTCTTTGTCTCAAGGGAACACTTGCAATTTCCCAAAAGCAGCCCAACCTGCTGTCTTCTTTCAGTAAAATTCTAGCCCTAGCTCATTGATTGTATTGTCTGCCCAAAATGTCTTAAATACGAGTGAGAGCGTTCTGCAGTTTAAAGCCTGCAAAGGAGAGAATTGAGCATAGTCTTAATGTCTGTGTTTTTTTATAAAGCAGTCAAAGCATAACTTGAGCATTTCTTTGAATGAAGGCTATCAGTAGAAGTATTCGTGTTGGTAAAAAGCAAGTCAGATTCTCCTTTGTTCATATTTGTGTACTTCTATTTTTCTTATTTTTCCCATCCCTCAATACAGTATCTCAGTTAAATTAAATTTATGATACTTGATTTTCATAGCTTTATAGGAATTTGTCAACAATAAAAACAAATTGTCAATTTTGAAAGGCATATTTATACTTTTTTAATTGCCCATTGAAAATTGCACATTATTTGTAAGTAATCCCTTGACTTACCCTTACCTCATTATTCCTAATGTTTTCATCCAATCATCTGTAAGCACTTAACTATTATTAACTCATTAACTCTCCCAATATTCCTGTGGGGAGGTAGGTATGTGTGTGTTAAATAGTAGTTTTATCCACATTTTATAGCATAAGAAAGAGGGCCAGATCAGTTACCCAAGAAACTGGTTAGGGTGGAGAATGTGTATGACAGCTGAGCTTCTGGACTTGAGTAAGACTTTGTTCTTTTTTAAACTAGGAAATTATGGTGGGTTCCGTATTTCAAGCTGAAATTCCAGTTGGCATTTGTAAATACAAGGAGAATGAAAAAGGTGAGTTATAGCATGAGTAGCTACTAAGTAAGTTATACAAATAAAATTACTTTTGTAAAGATTTAAAATAATTTTCTGACATGTGGAATCAGATGGGAAGAGGACAGACTCCTAAATTAATTGTTGATTTAAGAATCATTATTGCATTATTCTATTAAGTAGAAAAATATCCACTGTTTTTCATCTTTACCTATGGGATTTAAGAAGGATGAAACAGGTTTTGTAACCATCTCTTTTTCTTCCTTAAATTTAAATTGCAAGAAAAACATTTTTATTTTGTGATTTATATTCAAATTGGATTATTCATTTCAATGAAGACAATGAGATTTTTTTCCCCAAAAAAAATTTTTTTTAGAAATAAAAGCTATTAAGAGGTTTATTGGCTATTTAGAAGTATTGAGTTTTACAGGAATTAAGTGGTGAGATGTTCATAGTGCTGTGAGCATAGAGTGATACTGGGTTTTAAACTTCTTTTGCTGCCTAGTCATGGTTTCATCTCAAGATCTTTATAGAATTCTTTGTGCTCCTCTAGCAAAGGTTCCTGTCTTTTTTGAAAGAGAACTAGCCGCTATAATTGGCCAAAAGCCCTGATGGGTCTGTAGGGGTGTTTGCTAAGCCACAGCTGCCTTCCCTGCAGGATTCATCTTCCCCTCTCCTTTCTTCAGCAGTCCCCACAGAAATCTATTTTGCAGCTTACATATTTGGTCAATTTGCAGGTTTTCATAAGAAATAGATTAGCACACAGATCCGAAGGGTAAACTGCTCAGAAAGTTTCACAATATTAACAAATCATCTTTAACCCATCAGGTTTCTTACCATCTGTAAAGGAGGCACCTCTGACACTGCCTGATTTTCTTTCCGGCCATATTTCTTGAAACCACCTTTAGCAGGTTGACTAAATTTTATCATTATTCACATCTGAATCAGATTAAGTTACTGACCACAAAGCAATCATTGCCTGAGGGAGTCTGATGTTTGTATTAGGTAAGTTATTTTAAGATTGCCAAGTTTTCCCTAGCATCCAGTAGGACCCATGCTAGTCTTTCTTGCAGGTTTGCCATCTTGCCTGTAATTTACCAGAGTTTTGCCTTAAACAGTCCCTGTGATTTCTCTGAAGGTTTGGCTAGATCCTAAAGACTGCTATCAGGCATTTTGGATCCTCAGAGCAGTGTTCTGAGGGAGGCTTATCCCCTTTTTACAGATGAGGAAGTGGAGTCTGAAGATTCCTTGGTTCTCTTAAGATTTACCTGATTGAGTGTAGTTTTGCCATACGGATTCTGTAAGGCACCCAGTACTGCTCACAGTCATTTAATTCCTTTTTAGTTCCTTTTTTAGGTTTCTTGTAGAGTTTGAGTTTTAATATTGTGTGTGGTGATTTCATGTGTTCAGTGTAAATATTACTTCAGTTTTGTAATCTCAGTAGTAAATAGATTATATAATTCTCAGAATTGAAAAATGAGATCCCAGTGCATTTAGTTGATTTCTATCCCCCATTCCCATTAAGAGTCTGCAGATAAGGTGGGGCCTGGAGTAAAGGTAAAATTTTTAAATTTTAGATGAGTTGATATAAATTTCTAACTTGGGTTTAGATTTCCAAAATAGCTTTTTTTGTGAACTTAAAACTACTCTTGTGAATATTAAACAGTTCATATTCCTTTTTGTCTTTGTTAATGTGTAAATCATATCACTTGGATTCTGTATATGTGTACATTTGTATGTAAACATAAATATAGAGATTACTTCATGTTCTTTTTTTCACTATGTTCCATGTATTAATTTTGCTTTCCTTAATAGTTATCTAGCGATATGAATTTGTGCTTGTTAAAGTTTATCCATTTCTTCTGTTGACTGGAACTGTTTCTTTTGGATTTAAAAAAATCCAAAAATTATTTTATTTAAAATAATTGATTACTTGATTAATTGAGTGGATATAGGAGGGCTCTCTCTATTATTCAAAGTTGAATCATTGGGTCAAAAGATACCAGATGTAATTGCTTGTAGTTTATGTTTCCAGGCTTCTTTCTACAGTCAACAGTTCTATCAACAGTGAATTCTACTGGGTTGAAAAGTCTGTGATTCTGACCCTGATGTGTCCTGATCATATGATCATGGGCAAGTCACTTAAATAGGTTCACCCTAAGTTTCCTCAAAATGAGAATGCCACAGAGTTCTGGGGGTGGGGATTGAGAACCATTGCAAACTTCCAGATATTTTAAATATGTATCTTTTTATCATTGCAATGATGTGCTTCCTTTTAGGTGTTTTTTTGTTTATTTGGTTGGTTGGTTTTTGGGGGGTTTTTTGGTTCCTCAATCTGGACTTGTGATTTTTTTGCTATTGGGAGCATTCAGTGAGGAAAACTTCAGTGATGAAAATCAGTAATTTCTCTTTGAGTTACACCCTTAGAGAAGGTTACATGATTTTTTGAGAGGTCAGATAATTAGCCCACAGTCTATATATAGAAACACACACACACACACAAACACACACACACACACACACATATATAGCTTATGTGGTCTCAGAATCAAGGATTGAGCTCAATCATCTCTTAACTTCAAGGCCAGCTTTTTATCCAGGTGCTGCTCTATAGTTCACAATCCACTTTAAAGTTTCTTAAATGTGGTTTTCTTTAGTTTCCAGTGAAGATGTCCATTTTACCTTTTGATGATTTACAGCTTTTTCCTAGTTTTTGTAAACTGTTTCTCTCCTAAGAGATCCTGTCTCATTCAACATTGTTTCACAGTAACTGCATTAATATAACCAAATCCCATCATAAATTTGTAAAACAACTGTTCTGTTTATAACTTCCTTCCTAAGAACTAACAGCTTCCAGTAACTTTGTTTCATTTAACGTATTTTCTTGGTAATTGGTATCTGTGGTGCGTGTGCATACCCAGTGATTTTGAAGGATCTTAGTATATATAAAACATTTCAGTAAAGGTTATTGTTAAGGAAGCTTTCCCCTCTGTAGCCACTAAAGTAGGACCAATAAAGTGGCTTGGATATAGCATTGCCGAATAAATATTTGTTGGAAGAATCCCTCCATCTTTGTTCATAAAATAGTAAAATCAGTGTCAGGAGACTACAGAATTTCAGTTGGATGGGGCTTTAACATGTACCTGAACAGTAGTTCTTCCACAGCTTAACAGGTAAGTGCACCTTCACCACCTTATCTGCAGACTTCTAATGGGGATGGGCGATAACCCGAGGCAGTCACTTGGTCTTTGTAGGGACCCCCCATTCTCCATCTGTTGAGACAACTTTTCTGCATAAAACTATCCTTTTTTACCTTCTCCATCTTTTCTTCTCAGGCTAAATAAGCCTAGTTCCTTCTCGTGATCCTTGTGTTACCTGATCTCATTCTTGGTGCCTTTATCCAGACATAACCTCGAACTTGTCAGTGACCTTTCTAAAATGGGTCCTGACCAGAGGAGGTCCATGTAGTGAATCTGTTGTTTCCCTGGTCTTAGAAATTATATCTGTCTTCATGTCTCATAAAAGAGAGTATTATCCTTTAAGGCTGGCCTGGCATACTTGTGATTCCTGCTGAGTGAGCAGGAAGTCCACCGAAACTTTTTTGGGTAAAGTGTTCTTTTAACTGCCTCATCTCCACCATCTTGTACTTGTAAAAGGGGGTTTTGAGAAACCTTGACATTTGTCTCTTTGAATTTTCATTTCATTTTATTTAATTGAGCCTATGGTTCCAGCCTATTGAGGTTTTGTGGTTTTTTTTGTTTTGTTTTGTTTTGTTTTTGGGGGTTTTTTTGTTTTTTATTTTTTTTGATGGACATAAATTGGTTAGCTGATCTTTCCAACTTTGTGTCATTTGCAAATTTGTATAAGCTTGCCAACTATGCTTTTCAAGTCATTGATAAAGATCCACAGTTTTGAGTTTGGATCCCTGGACCCACCAAGCAGCTTTCAAAGCCTTTAATGGTTACTTTTTAGATCCTTCAACTCAGCTAATTTCAGATCCACCTATTGTCGATGTTCATTCATCTAGGCCATAAAACCTAGTAGGAGATACTTTGCTAACAGCTAGGTAGGCTAAATCTTGGGCCCACAACTTCTCCACAAAGCCTTGCTGGTTCCTTAAGATTATAATTTCCCTTTTCTAAATGTTCTCTAACTTTCCTTTTAATATTGTTTGCTAGGAATTTGCCTAGAATTGAAGTCAGGCTCACCATCCCGTAGTTCACTGATGTCTTCTCTTTTCTTTTTGGAAATTCAAACATTTGCTCCTCTCTGTTTCCCTGTTATCTGAGGAACATCACTGACTGTGCCTCCGTACCCTAGAATATATTTATCTGAGTATATTGAACTAAATACAATCTGGTTAGCTAGTCTCTTGATTGATACTCTTCTGTTTATCTTTCATTTCCCTTTTAGCCATATTTGTTGTTTACTTCTGCTCCAAAAGAGCATTGAACAAGTCAGTTCTGCAAATATTTTTAAGCACCTTCCCTGTAAAAAGAAGTTTATGAGATTGTAATTAGACCAATCAAAGGCTCTGCCCTCAGGGCACTTGCTTTCTCATAGAGTGGAGAAGCAGCCCAACATAAGCTTTTTTACATGTGTTCTCTCACATCCCCTTGAGATCAGTGCTGTTCTTCCCTTTGTACAGACCAGATTAAAATATAATTGGGAAGTATTAATATAATAAAATACAGTGAAAAGTAGCTCAAGTTAATTTGTGATTTTCTGAGTCAATCTGCAGCAGTCCATTTTTCTTTGAATTTCCCACCTAGGCTCTGCACCATGATGGCTTGTGCTCTTTGGCGGAGAATAGATAAGTTAAGTAGCTATTTCTGTTTTACTGTATTAACATCCTATTCTCCCAAAGCAGCAACTCGTTTCCATCCCTTCTTTGAAACTCCTGTTTCCCCCAAACATGGCTTAATACTCTCTTTCCATTAGCTTTCTTCAAATTCTCATCCTTGGTGCTCCTGACACTTTGAAATACATGTTGCTTTTCTCCTTATCCTGTTGTTACTTGGCTTGTGTCCAAAGTTGTTAGATGAGTTCCCCACGTCTGCATTGTTCTCATTAGATAGTTCCCTCCTTTCTTCCTCATCAAAATTAATTTCTTTTGTATCTTAAGAATCTTACTCTTGACAGCATTCCATTACAAGTGGCCCGTCCTTGGTTTATTGAAACAGCAAGTGCACATAGAAATAGCTTCAAAGTAAATACAAGTTAATAGTTACAGAGCTGGGGTTGGGGATAATGGCCTTCAAATTGGAATAGAAGAGGGAACTGAACACTGAGTGATATCTAGTGCAGCAACATCTCTAGATGTTTGGTTCTGACTATTAAAGTCAGAGGTGAAGGGAAAATTCCTGGTTATTCATGACTACTCTGGAAACAGTCTGAAGTCATCCCTGGATAGTGCCGCATCTTTATAAACAGTAGGGAGAGGGATTATGGCAAAGAGATCGGGAAAGAGTCAGCATTAAGCTCATAAGCACATCACATTAACAGCCTCCACTCACCTAAGGACCCATTTCCAGTGCCTTATCACAGCATGGAAGGACCCATTGCCTACAACTGGATGGGTCACTAATGAGAACCAGTGACAGAAGCTGCAGGTATTCAACTCCCATTTTGACACTCTTTTCTCTGTCAACATCTTGGGGACTAGAAAGGATAGAATAAAAATGGGTAATAGGAAGTTGAGAGTAAGGACCCCTTGCTTTGTTGACTTCAAGATGTTTTGACTGATTTTGTTGAATTGTTGTTTTGTTGGGTTTTTGTTTTCCATCTTTGTTGCAAAGGAAAATGTCATTGAGTAGGGAAGGGAACGTGTTTGGGGATGAATGTGAAGCAAAAGAATGGTGGAGGAAAGATGCTGGCAGCATTTGGAAAGAAGTAGAATTGGAGTATAGGAAGGACATGGTTGGACTTGAACGAACTTCCTGAGTTCATGTACTTGTTATCAGGTTAACAGAAGGCAAGGGTGGGGACCAGAGCAGTCCTGAGGTGGGTACAGGGAAGTGGACTAGCCCTGCTTCTTATGCACTAATCCAAAAATAATACTGAAAATTGGGAGCAGGATACAAATGTGAGCTTAGAAGTATGAAGTATGTAAAAGTGTGAGGTAGGTATAGGAATCAGTTTCTTTTTCTTTCTTTTTTTTTTTTTTGGAAAATCAATTATTTTTCTATTTTATATCTCAATAATTTAGTATATGAAAATGATGACCAGCTTCTGTGGAACCCTGATTATTTGTTGGAAGATAAAGTGATTGAATTTCTTAATGAAGCATCCAGACGAACAGGAGATGAGAAGGGCGTAGAAGCGATTCCCGAAGGTTGTCACATAAAAGACAACGAGCAGGTAACTGAATAACTATTAACTAATGGAACTTCCCTGTCCCTGGCAGTAATCTCATTGACAGCCATTAAATGTTTTTTTTGTTTTTTTTGTTTTGGTTTGGTTTGGTTTTGCCTTTTTCAGTTTTTATTTTAAGTGTACAGCAGTAATATAACCAAACAGTATTCAACTGGGCCAAGAATTAGAAACATTGACTTAAGGACTCTCCCTGTTGGGGATGAACTCACTTGCAGTTGATTGCTAAAACGCTGAAATGATGATAGTTTAGGTAGAATAGCAGTAACATACATCATATATGAAAGCGATTTAAGAGTCTGGCTTTGAGATGGGGGACTGTTTCTTGTTTTGATCTTTAGTTTAAAGATAGTTTGATAAACTAATAGACTTCATGTTATACACAATTCCATAGAAGGGGGCATTGATCTTGATTACAAGCACTTGAGTTTGAATAGGGTATTCTCTCTCTCTCTTTTTTTTATTTGCATAACATATGTATGGGTAGTTCCTCAACATTGATTCTTACAAAGCATTCCGTTACAAATTCCCCCCCCCAGTCCCCTCCCCTCCCCTCGATGGCAGGAAGTCCACTACATGTTAATTATATTAAAATACTTGACAAGTCGAATATATGTATACATATTTCCACACTTATCTTGCTGTGCAAGAACAATCGTATCTACATGAACAAAAAAATATCTGAGAAAGGAAACACAATAGAAGCAAACATCGATAGAGAGCATGAAAATATTATGTTGTGTTCCACATTTCACATCCCTCTCTCTGGGTGTCTATGGCTTTTTTTGCTGAACAATTGGAATTGGTTTGAGACAATTCATTGTTGCAGAGAGCCATGTCCATCAGAATTGATCATCATATAATATTGTTGTTGCTGTGTATATTGATCTCCTGGTTCTGCTCACTTCAATGAGCATCAGTTCATACAAGTCTCTCCAGGCCTCTCTGAAATCCTCCTGCTGGTCGTTTCTTATAGAACAATAATATTCCATAATATTCATATACCATAATTTATTCAGCCATTCTCCAATTGATGGGCATCCATTCAGTTTCCAGTTTCTAGCCACTACAAAAAGAGCTGCCACAAACATTCTTGCACATGTGGGTCCCTTTCCTTCCTCTAAAATCTCTTTGGGATATAGGCCCAGTAGAAACACTGCTGGGTCAAAGGGTATGCACAGTTTGATAACTTTTTGAGCATAGCTCCAAATTGCTCTCCAGAATGGTTGGATCCGTTCACAGTTCCACCAACAATGTATCAGTGTCTCAGTTTTCCCACATCCCCTCCAGCATCCATCATTATCTTTTCCTGTCATTTTAGCCAATCTGATAGGTGTGTGTAGTGGTACCTCAGCGTTGTCTTAATTTGCATTTCTCTGATCAATAGTGATTTGGAGCACCTTTTCATATGACTAGAAATGGTTTTAATTTCATCCTCTGAAAATTGTCTGTTCATATTTCTTGACCATTTATTGGGAGAGTGGCTTGAATTCTTATAAACATGAGACAATTCTCTATATATCTTAGAAATGAGGCCTTTATCAGAACCATTAAATGTAAAGATGATTTCCCAATTTCTTGCTTCCCTCCTAATCTTGTCTGCATTGGTTTTGTTTGTACAAAAACTTTTTAACTTAATATAGTCAAAGTTATCTATCTGGTGTTCAGTTAGGAGTTCCAGATCTTCTTTGGACATAAATTCATTCCATTTCCACAGGTCTGAGAGGTAAACTATATTATGTTCCTCTAATTTACTTATAGTATCACTCTTTATATCCAGATCATGAACCCATTTAGATCTTATCTTGGTATGTGGTGTTAGGTATGGGTCAAGCCTTAATTTCTTCCACACTAGTTTCCAATTTTCCCAGCAGTTTTTGCCAAATAGTGAGTACTTATCCCAAAAGCTGGGGTCTTTGGTTTATCAAACACTAAATTGCTAAAGTTATTACCTAGATTGTCCTGATAACCTATCCTATGCCATTGATCGACTGCTCTATTTCTCAGACAGTACCAAATGGTTTTGATGACTGCTGTTTTATAATATAGTTTTAGATCTGGTACAGCAAGGCCACCTTCATCTGTCTTTTTTTTTTTTTTTTTCATTAATTCCCTTGAACTTCTTGACCTTTTGTTCTTCCAAATGAACTTTGCTACTATTTTTTCTAGATCTATAAAATAACTTCTTGGTGAATAGGGTATTCTCAAGATAATCATATTTAGTCTTTAAATTACTAAACTCTTGGTTCAGATTTGTATCATTCTTAATGAAGTCACACTTTAAACTCAGTGCCCCTTATGTAGTAGGTGCTTAATAAATGTGTGTGAGTATATAAGTTTAAGAATATCTAAAATGAAAAGTGGTTGATGTTCCCATGATTTTTTTTTATTGATTTCCTAGCTTTTCTATCTGCTTGGGCTGACCTGGATTGGAAAAATGACTCACTATAATATTCTTTATTTCCCAATTAGGATTTAGTATAGTGAATTTTCTAGATCTTCCAAGTTTGGGGGATTTGGTTTGGTTCGGTTTTTGAGGAGGAGCTCGGCATCCTTTTTTGTGCTTTATTTTTTTGCTCATTGTTCTTTTAAATTTTTTGATAAGTTCCTCTGTTTTCATGTCAGGCTTTGAAACAATCCCCCCGCCTTTGCCTGGAATGGAACTTTTTCTCCCGACCCAATGCTGTTGTTCAGTCCCATTGTGTCTCTTTCTGACTCAGAGTTTTATTCTGGAGAGCTGGCCACCCTTGCAGGCTGACTGCCCTCCATCGAATTTTAATCCTTTGAATCACACACTGTCCTTCCTTTGGACTTTCAAAAACCCTTCTCCAGAAACCACCCAGCTCTCCTATCTTCTAGACACAAAGGCTGAGCTGAAGTCCTCCCATCATTTTCATGCTATTAACTCCCCACTTCTTCTCATAATGATCAGGACCTGGAGAGCCCATGGGCTAAGTTTGAGGGATTAAATAGGTCATTAAGACAAAGCAGACCTGCCCTCCTTTTGTCAGAAAGACTTCTGGGAGCCGTCCAGATCCCCTAGGATTGCCATTGCCTGTCTCCATCCTATGGGTTTGGGTGCAGTGCTGACAGTACTGCTTCTGTCACTGTGACCTCCCACCATGCTCTGTACGCTTCTTTCTCTCTCTGGCTCCTGGATTCCCTCAGATGAGCCTACCCTGGCCTTTCTGCTCTGCCTTCACTCCCCACTTGTTAACCTGCCCTGTTCTTTTTAAAGATTGTGTGTGTCTGCGACTATATTCTAGTCCCCAGGCTCCTAATTCCCCATGTCTTCAGTCACCCTTTGCTGATGTCCAGTCCACCTCCATTTATGTATAGCTCTCTGGGACCAGAGGTTTTGTTTGCTGACTTGTTTCCTAGATTTTATCTCCCGTGATTCTTCTTGTTCAGTCGTTTGTCATGTCTGACTCTTTGGAGACCCCATGTTGCCTCCTATGACTTCTGATTCAGGCCTTCTCTACCAGAGAAGTTTTACCAGATAGTTTTAAGTGTAGCTAATGTCCTTGGAAGTGAACGGTCTGTCTTCTCTGGACAGAGAGACTCAGTTCCAGCAGGCCAACTTCTTGACTGGCAATGCATGGGCAAGGCCAGTTACCAGGGGGTCCCATGAACCCTGTGGGTCCTGTGCAGATTGCTCTGGCTGCTTCGCACAACAGTTTCAATAGCATTTATAAACTTTAACTTGGCTTTTTGTATTCTGCATGTGAGCTCCCTGTCCTGTGTCTAGCAAAAAAGGACACGCTCACTATTGGGGGAAGTTCTTGTGTCGGTCTTGACATTCTTACCATGAAGGAAGCCCCACTTGAGGACTGGAGGAAATTGCAGCCAAATGGAAGGAGCTCTCCAGGCTCTCCTTAGGGGGTGCAAAGGAAGGAAGGAGCAAACTTGGCCTTCTCGGACTTCTGAAGGCAGCAAGAAGCCACATCCTTAGGAGTCAGGACTCAACGATCAGAATTGGCAGAGTGGAAGCCCCCCTTCACATGACTGCAGTGTGTGCGCCAAAGTGGCTGGAGATAGAAATGAAGAGAAATTTTTGAAGAGCTGGATAAGTCTTTGAATGAAATCAGCATGTACTTGGCTGATGTGGAGGCTCAGTGAAAAGCATGTTGGAGAAAACAGGTGTCGGAAGGAAGGAGGGAGCCCTGTGAGAAGCCCCATACCTGTACGGACGCTACCTAGCCAGTGACCCTGAGCAAGTCATCTTGCCTTTGCCTCAGTTTTTCCATTTGTAAAAGAGGGAAATGGGCCATGTTGGAGGAACTGTGCATCATCTCTCCCATCACTGCTATCTCCTCACCTGCTGCCTTTTAACTGGTGTCTCTGCCTTGTCTCTCCAGGCCATCCTACACACAGCTACCAAAATGGTTGACTTGGAGCACAGATCTGACTGTGTGAGACTCCCCTATTCTCTTGACTTTAGTAGCTTCCTATGGTCTCTGGCATAGAATTAAGTTTCCTCTGTTTAGCTTTTAAAGCCCTGTGTACAGCCTGGCCCCAACCTGCCTTTCCAGCCCCTTTCCCCCATATGCTGCCATTCAGGGACACTGGCCTTCCCTCTGGTCCTCAGTCACGACCGTCCTTCTCCTACATCTGGACTAGAATGGGCTTCCTAATTTTTTTTTCCTCTTAAGACACAACTCTTAGCATCTTCTACATGAAACCTTCACTGGTCCCCCAGTACCCTTCTTCCAAAACTATCTTGTATTTGCTTAGTTTGTATATATTTGCATTTATTAACATTTATATTTATGCTTTATATATTTTATGTACTTGGGGTCTCCCCCATTAGAATAAGTTCTAATAAGATTGTTTCATTCTTTGTACTTGTTTCCTGGCAAATAATAGGTTTGTAATACTTGTTGGCTAATGGACTGATCTACTGTGAATTGGCACTATAATTGTGTGTGTGGGGGGGGGAATTGTAATTATGTAAGTAAGGTGACTAAAATGTCCCATGTCCTTTGACCTGGAGACTCCAGTGCCAGACATTGGAGGCCATCAACCCACAACAGGACTTTATAGACACCAGATTTCTATAGCAACCCTTTTGTGATAGCAAAGAACTGAGAACAAGTCGACATCAGTCACCCACAGAATGGGTAAAGAAGTGTTGATACAAGAATATAAAGAAGGAAACTGTGTTGTAAGAAACTGTGAAGATGATAAACACAGAGAAACCTTGGAAGACTTACATGACTTGTTGCAAAGTGAACAAAGCCAAGAAGTTAAAAGACAAAATGATCACAGTGATGTAAATGGAAAGAAGATGATAGTCACAAACATTCACAATTGAATCTTGGCCCCGTAGAAGAGATCAGAGAAGATAGTTTCCCATGTTCCTTTGCAGAAATTGGGTCCGTGAAGACAGATCATCGTACAGAATGGGTTTGGTTTGTTTTTTTTTTTGTTTTTTTTGTTTTTTTTTTTTAACATGTCTTGGGTAGATTTGTTAATCTTTTTTTAATTCTTTTTCTCTTTTTTACATTCTTTTTTGGAAAGGGGAAGAGGCAGACTAGGTAATGTTTTTATTTTTTTTTAATTTTGGGGAGGGTTGTTTGTTTTTGCTTTATTAAAACTTTTTATTTGTAAAACATATGTATGGGTAATTCTTCAACATTAACCCTTACAAAGCTTTCTGTTACAAACTTTTCCCCCCTATTCCCCACTCCTCTCCTAGATGGCAGGATATCCACTACATGTTAATTATGTTAAAATATTGGCAAATCGAATATATGTATACATATTTCCAAACTTATCATTGTTGTGCAAGAAAAATCTTATCTACACAAACGATATATCAGATAAAGGAAACACAATGTAAGCAAACATCAATCAAGGAGTATGAGAATGTTATGTTGTGGTCCACATTTCACATCCCTCTCTCTGGGTGTATATGGCTTTCTTCACTGAACAATTAGAACTAGTTTGAATCATCTCATTGTTGGAAAGAGCCACGTCCATCAGAATTGATCATCGTATAGTCTTGTTGTTGCCGTGTACAATGATCTCCTGGTTCTGCTCGTTTTGCTCAGTTCATGCAAGTCTCTCCAGGCCTCTCTAAAATCGTCCTGTTGGTCATTTCTTACAGAGCAATAATATTCCATAACATTCATAGACCATAATTTATTCAGCCACTCTCCAATTGATGGGCATCCCTTCAATTTCCAGTTTCTAGCCACTACAAAAAGGGCTGCCACAAACATTCTTGCACATGTGGGGCCTTTTCCTTCCTTTATGATTTCTTTGGGATATAGGCCCAATAGAAACACTGCTGGGTCAAAGGGTATGCACAGTTTGATAACTTTTTGAGCATAGCTCCAAATTGCTCTCCAGAATGTCTGGATCCGTTCACAGTTCCACCAACAATGTATCAGTGTCTCAGTTTTCCCACATCCCCTCCAACATTCGTCATTATCTTTTCCTCAGACTAGATAATATGAAAACAAAAGGTAAAAACATGCTTTAAAAAAAAAAAAAAAAAACAACTAAAGGAAGGGCAGCTAGATGGCACAGTGGATAGAGCACCAGCCCTGAAGTCAGGAAGACCCGAGTTCAAATTTGGTCTCAGACACTTAACTTCCCTAGCTGTGTGACCCTGGGCAAGTCACTTAACCTCAATTGCCTCAGCAAAAAGGAAAAAAAAAAATCTTGTGCTCTTCCACAAGGCGTTTCATACACCTGTATCAAAAGCGTATATGAACAAGGTGGCTAGATTTGGGTCACAGTTTGCTTTGGTTGGGAAGGAGGCGCGGGGCAGCACGCGCTCAGGGAGGGTCCCCGTCTGAGACTAGGGCCCCTCATGGAGCCCCTCACTCCATTTTCCCCCCATAATTTGGAGAACAAAAAGACATTAAGTCCTTTTATCTTCTGGGAGGGAGACCAACCTGCACTTCGATGGGAGGTGTGGGTGATACACAGATGTTGCTCCTTGTCGGAAGCAGGTTTTTCCTTGCTTTTCACACTTTGCTGAAATGATTTCCCGGGTCCTCAGACACCCGTAGCGTTCTACACGGGAAGCCGCCTGTCGCGCTCTCCCACGCGGCCCTCGGTGGCCAAAGCCAGCTTTGCTTCCCTTCTCTTGCTGCCTCACCGGCCGTACTCCCTCAGCTTCTCCAGGTTGTTTTGAAAAGACAGTCTCAAAATTGTATAAATACGTTTATGCATATTAGATTTAACATAACTGTATAACGTATATTGGATTGCTTGCCATCGAGGGGAGGGGGTCTGGGGGAAGGAGGGGAAAGTCTGAAACATAAGGCTGTGCAAGGGTCAGTGTTGACAAAGTGTCCATACAAATGTTGTGAAAATAAAAAGCTTTAAAAATTAAAAGATTAGAAGAAAAAAAAGAAAAGACAGTCTCAAAGGCAAAAGTTTAGCTTTGTGAGCTGTCCAGGCAGGGCCTCCTCCATCACAGCCTCCATGGACAATAGGAGAGGTCTGAGGAGGAGCTGGGACACTTTGTCCAGCAAAGGCTGGTGGATGCTTCCTTGGCTACCATGATTGGCTGTGCCATCTTAAGGACACCCACTGGGCCCAGGAGCCAGGGCTGCACGCCGCGCTTTCTCCCGTGTTTCCCCCGGAGAGCTGGACTCCCCAGCTCCAGGCTGTCTTAGCAGCTCTAACTTGAACTACTGTTGCTTCCACGGCAAGCGTTACCCATGAACCTTTTTTTGTTGCAGGCCCTATACGAATTGGTGAAATGCAATTTTGATACAGAAGAAGCCCTGAGAAGATTGAGGTTCAATGTGAAAGCAGCTCGAGGTGAGTACGCCTTGAAACGGGCACTTGAACTCATTCTCTAGCTTCAGCCCAGACGAAGAAACAAAAGTTTCCTTGGAGGCTGGCTGAGCGCCCGGGGGGCACGTCTTGTCCCAGGCCCAGGGGAACAGGTTAAGGGAAGTATCAGTTCCTTGAAAGATGCCAGAAACCACCTCGTTGTTTGCCACAGTGGACAGGGACCCTTGTTCTGAGACTTTCAGTGTCTTACATCAGACACTGGCCCCAAGCCCGGGCTTGTTCCCCGACATCAGCACCAGGGACAAGACTTGCTGGAGCACAGTTGTCTCCCCAATAGAACGGCCTGGTCTTACAGTCAGGAAGACCTCTTCTGGTTTTCCCTTTGTGTTCCTGGTGCCCAGCAGCACCTGGCAGGTCCGGTGTGCTTCATAAACGTTCATTGGCGGGAGAGCGCCAGCCTCGCCAGTGCTTTTGTGGGCTCCCCCTGTCATGGTCCGTCTTCCCAGGATGTGATTAAAGACCACGCGCCATCCTGGCTGCTCTCCTCTTGGTGCTCGAGATACTGGAGACAAAAGCCAGGTCTCCAGATGCCCCGAGTCTGACCAGGGCAGCCCACAAAGGAGCTTGGGGGCTAACTTTTCTTAATGGAAACCAAGAGCCGTGGAGCTTGTGGTCCACTAAAACAGCCAGATCTTTTCTCAGAACTTCTGGCTACCCACATCTCTCCTTCCCTCTGCACAGCACCCTCATCAGATTTTACACTGAGCCCTTTGCATTTAATTTGTCCACATCTTTGGGGACATCTTGTGTATCTCAATAGGAGAGGTGCTGGGGGGACAGGGCCCATGGATTGTTCATTTTTGTTGCCCGGGCCCACCACACAGACAGGCTTGACTCGGTGGTGTGGGCCTGGCTCTTCGGAGCAGCCAGAGGTAGGAGAGCTGCACCCTCCCCTGTGGCAGCCGAAAGGGCCGCCAACACATCCTTGGTGAACGAATGTAATCAGCGTTGGAGTCGGTTGTTAGAGAGTGTGACTGGGTCCTAGCGTGTCGGAGGGGAGAGAGATGTCGAGAGAGGCTCAGGCCACCCTGCTCCTGTCTGTTAGTCTGCTTAACCCGCTTCATTCACAGCAGATGTAACTGCAGAATTGCCCTTGGGGCCAGAGAGAGGAGAGGAGGGTCCCCCGGGGGCCCCAGCAGCGCTCCCGCCCTTGTTTGTCATTTGCCTCCTGTGGTGTCTGAGGAAGCTCAGCCGGCCATGGGCTTGTTCACTCCTGGCCGTAGAGTCTCTCGGTGGCCAGGGCCTTCGGGTTGTCCCTGCCGGGGACGCGGGGAGCCTTAGCCCTGGCACTGGGGGCTTCGGTAATAGGCTCGGGATATCTGCCCCTTTGTTGCCGTGTGGCTTCATTGGGCTGTTCTTGATGTGTTTTCCGTGGGAGAACCCCCTTCCAATGCAGTTTTTGCTTTTGCAGAAGAGCTGTCTGTCTGGACAGAGGAAGAATGCCGGAATTTTGAGCAAGGCCTGAAAGCGTATGGGAAGGATTTCCATTTAATTCAGGCCAACAAGGTGAGTGAGGCTGAAGCGCCCTTTCACGTGCACAGGGTTCGTGTTAACCCTGTTGTGATTTCTTTGTGTTGTCTTGATTTGCTGTTCATCAGCCTCCTTTCTTGAAGGTGGTTTGACTAAAGAGCCAGACTCTCTGCTCCCTGGGGAACTGCTGGGGTGAGCATGTTTCCCATGGCTGGTGCTGCTGCCCCGTGCTTAGCTTTCAAGCTCAAAGGGCAGGGCAACGGCCTTTTCCAGAGGAAGATTGATCACGTTACTGAAGATGTAGCTTTCTCCTTTAGTTGATTTGTCTGTATTGCTGCTGTTTAAGTTGTGGCAGGTTCTTCTGGGACTGTATTGGTCTGTATTGGGAATAAATGAGGTGTTTTAGAGCTGACATATCTTAGACGTCTTAGGTGGTGGTGTTAATACCTTGACTTAGACTCTATTATACTTGGGCGATCCAGGGCCAGCTAGTGAGTCTATAAATCAGCATCACGTAACAGTGTGACAGCTTGATCAACATGCATTTGTTATTTGCCATCAGTGGCGTCGGTCATTAAGCACACGGTCCCCAAAGAATCTTAGTGATCGTGTGCCCATTTAGTCCGGGCTCCCTTGCCGCTGTGCCACAAAGGGAGTTTACAGTAACTACAAATTTTTCAGAATGGAAGAAACTCTTGAATCACTTGTCTCCTGGAAAACAGGAACAGTAATAGCTAATATTTCTATTGTTCTCATGGTTTAGTAGACTTTGCGCTCAGCACTTTATCTCTGGGGGTAACCTGGGGTAGAAGTGTTCTTATCCCCATTATACAGAGGAGAAACTGAGGCAAAAGGAGGTTCAGTGAGGTGCCCAGCTAATCACAGTCTGGGACTGGATTTGAACTCACTCACACCTCCATGGACACTGTGTTGTCCTCTAGCAGCCTCTGATGACAGTAGTACGGATTGAACTAAAATTCAGCCAGAAAAGTAAAGAAGTTCCCAGAATGAAGAATCCTGTGGTGTGCCCAGGGTAGCGATTCTCCTTAGCATCCTCACACCGAGGGCACCCGAGGCTGGGCACTGAAGAGCTCGGGATCTCCGAGCTTCTTTCCTGCGCTTGCAGAGCCTCAGCTCTTGGAGGACATGGGTGACAGAGGCTTAGTCTCCCCTCTCTCCCAAAGAAAAAACAGAAAGGATCCCTGCGGCAGCACAGCCAGACTTAGGACCAGGAAGGTCTCCTCTCAGAGCCCAGGCTGGAGATCATACTAGGGGAGGGAAAAAGAAGAGACATAGGTTAGATTTGGAAACCCCTGCTTTGAGAGCTGAAGGGACTATTGAGAGCACATGAGGTGTTGGGAAGCAGTAGGGGCTCAGACAGAAAGGGCGACCCCAGAGCAGCCGCCAGCTCCTGTTAGGCAGTGGGCTCCTTCGGGTGTGTAGAGGCCCCAGATCAGAAGGAAAGGAGAATGGGTATGGGATGAGGTTTTGTGTCCATATTACATCGCAGGTTTGCAGCCTTATCTTGGCTCAGTCCCAAGGGATGCTGTCCAGGGTGGGGATTAAGGACACAAATGTGCAGAGGTTGGCACCTCACTGATTATTAGACGTTTCAGATTGCTCTGGGATATTCTCGGCCCTTTCCCTTCTGGAGGACGAAGCAGTTTGTTGTTGGTTAGTAAAAATCCTTTCGAATGACAGAAAGATGAATCCCTTGGTGACGAGGACAAAACCTTGGCTTCAGTTAGTAATAGCAGTGTTGGACCTGAAGAAATGTCCTTTTCCTGACAATCCAGGGTGGTGTATTACCACGGGAAACGTGCAAGCTTTTTGATATATTCTTAATAGAAGTAGTTTCAGAAATTAATTGATTAAAGTCATTGCATTGTTTTAGGAACGAAATGGTAATTAAGTGCCTGCAGAGCTGAGAGATTTACCTTTAGAAATCTATTCACAGAGGTAGAATCGGGCCTCTGAGGAGAATCAGATTTTAATCCCGTTTGTGTTTCCCAGGTCCGAACGAGGTCAGTTGGGGAGTGTGTCGCCTTTTATTACATGTGGAAAAAATCCGAACGTTACGATTTCTTTGCTCAGCAAACGCGCTTTGGAAAAAAGAAGTACAATCTTCATCCTGGGGTGACGTGAGTATCGCCATTCTGTAGAAGATGGGCTGGGAAATCGTGTGCTTCCCCATTCATCATCATTGATGTCAGTAATTGTGTCTTCCTGGTGACCTAAGAGTCTCTGATGAATGACATGAGTAGTAGAGGCTGCACTGAGTTCTTACCTAACCTGGATGAGCGAGAAAACTTGAAGGACGTGGGAAAAAGCAAACTGAGCAGTGACAGCCGCCGGGATAGTGTAATCAGCTTTCCTGCGGAGGGAGTGCGGTTTTAAAGATGGTTTAACATCACAAGAAGCATTAGGAGTGGAGAGGAAGTTGGCGTTAG
Source organism: Myrmecobius fasciatus (assembly GCA_023553655.1). Lineage (NCBI taxonomy): Eukaryota > Metazoa > Chordata > Mammalia > Dasyuromorphia > Myrmecobiidae > Myrmecobius > Myrmecobius fasciatus. The sequence goes on along the minus strand of JAJPUD010021853.1, from coordinate 1,140 downwards.
CATGCGCAAGGGCGCCTGTGCCAGGGAGGAAGTCGCTCTGGGCCCCTGGGGGAAGTGGTGTGGGGGAGAATGTTTTGTGCCCCGAGGTAGCTGGGCAGAGCTGTGTCACAGGGGTGAATATCTGAGCTGAACCTGGAATAAAGGGAAGAAAAGCAGGGAAGTCAGCTGGGGGCCACAGGACTGCTGCGAGGACTTGGGGGAGGGGATGAGGGTCTCACCGCAGTCATGGGAACAGTTCACATGTAGGCTTTCAGGGCACTGCTCTCCCCGCATCCTGTGGTACTCGGGGAATGTCCTTCACAAACCAACCATTGACCTTGAACTAGAATATTTCATAGAATTCACTTTGAGTGCTAGTATTATCCTTAAGGAAGTAGGTTCAGACAGACAGGGAAGTGACCCCCCCCCCCCCCGCTCCTAGAGCTGGAAAGTGGCAGGGAGGGAGGGAACCCCCGCTCTTGCCCGTTTGGGTGAGGGTCTCACCAAGGGGGCGCTGGGAAGTGGACGGGGAGGTGAGCCTGCAGCAGGGACTCTTCCAGAGGCAGCCAGATGTCCGACTGATCGAGGGGAGAAATGGAAGCAGGTCTTTCTGCTCGTGCATAAGCTCAGGTCTCCTGGGCCTGCACGTAAAAATGTAAATCCAAAATGTCCAAACAAGTAAAAATACCGGCAAGTCTCCGTCCATTGGTGGTTTTCTAAGCTGGCCTGTGGCCGCAGGGATCGTTTCTGAGCCCTCCCAGATGGGGGCTCTGCCTTCCTTAGATTTCCTGAAGCTCTTTGCTCACGAGAAGTCCGGCCGTGAGATTTTGAGATTTCCCTTTGCATTGCCATGTAAACTTGTGCTCTGTAAGTGAGGAGATTGGGCTTTGAATGGCAACCCCAGTCACTTGTGCTCCTGCAGCTTTTTGTTTTCCAAAGGTGGAATTGCGCAGCCCCACTGCTCCTTGTGCTGCTCTCTCATCCTTGTCTCTGGGACGGAGCCCCTTGATGCTGGCTCTTTGCTGCTATAAATACGTACAGCATGGGCCATTTTGTCCCAAAGGAATATTTCAAAATGCAAGCAAAGAAGCTTGTTTGGTCCAGAAATTACAAAATCTTCACCGATTTATGAACAAACATCTGACTTACGTGATCAGAATA
>JAJPUD010021852.1:0-12686 GCA_023553655.1 Myrmecobius fasciatus | reverse complement strand
TTAATTTGCATTTCTCTGATCAATACTGATTTGGAGCACCTTTTCATTCTCCAGGCCTGGAGAAGCTTTCATGAACTGATGCTGAGTGAAATGAGCAGAAAACAGCCATTAAAAGAATTCACGGATCACCTACTGAAAGAGTTCCCAAAACAAAAACTTCAAGGAATATTGCAGTTAAATTTCATAATTATCAGATCGGGGCAGCTAGGTGGCGCAGTGGTTAGAGCACCAGCCCTGAAGTCAGGAGGACCTGAGTTCAAATCTGGTCTCAGACACTTCCTAGCTGTGTGACCCTGAGCAAGTCACTTAACCCCAATTGCCTCAGCAAAAAGCAAAAAAAAAAACATAATTATCAGATCAAGGAGAAAATATCATAAGCAGCCAGAAAGAAACAATTCAAATACTGAGGAGCCACAATAAGCATTACCCAAGACCTAGCTGCTTTCACCTTAGACGATTTTCCAAAAGGCAAAGAAATTGGAACTGCAGTCAAGAATCAACTATCCAGCAAAATTGAACAGAAGTACAGTTGAGCAAATGCAAAAGATGATAAAAAAGCTAACTGAAAAAAAATAATTCGTTAAAAATTAGAATTAGACAAATGAAAGTAAATTACTCAATGAAACATCAAGAATCAGTCAAACAAAACTAAACAAAAAAAATAGAAGGATATGTCGAATATTTCATTGTAGAAATAACTGATTTGGAAAATAGATCCAAGAGAGACACTCTAAGAACTATTGAGCTATCTGAAAGTCATGATGAAAAAAAAAAAGAGCATGGATTTCTCTTTCAAGAAAAAAAAAAAAAAAAAAAAAAAAAAAAAAAAAAAAAAAAAAAAAAAAAGAAGAAAAGTGCCGTGATGAACAAGAGGCTAAAATAGTCACTAACAGAATCCACTGATCACCTACTGAAATAGACTCCAAAATGAAAATTCCTTGGAATTTTCCAAAGAATATTCTTGCCTAATTCCAGAATTATCAGATGAAGGAGAAATACTACAAGCAACAACAACAACAAAAAAAACAAAAAACAAAAAACAATTCAAATATCAAGGAACAACAATCAGGATTAACCAGGACCTAGCAGATTCCACTTTAAAGGATTAAAGGACTTGAAATACAGTATTCCAGAAGGCAAAGGATATGCCACCAAGAATCAACTACCCAACAAAACTAAGCACTATCTTTCAGGGGAAAAGATGGACATTCAAATTTTCAAACATTTTTTGTGAAAAGAACAGAGCTGAACAGAAAATTTGATCTTCAAATACAAGACTCAAGAGAAGTATAAAAAGGAAAGAGAAAAAAAATCTATGTTTTTCAAATGTTAAAATGTTTATGTTCCGATGATACATGCAACTCTTGAGAATTGTACCTTTATCAGGACACTTTGAAAGGGTATACATAGAGGGTATAAGTATAAATTGACCTTGAGGTAATAATATAAAAAAGAAATTAAGTGTGGAAAAAGAGATTGTATTGGGAAAAGAGGAAAAGAGGTAGAATGAAGTAAATTTCATCACATGAAGAGGCACAAAAGACCTATTACACTTGAGGGAAAGAAGGGAAAAGAATGAGCATTGTTTGAACTTTAATCTCATTGGATTTGGCTCAAGGAGGTAATAACATAAATGCTCAGTTTGGTAAAGAAATTTACTTGACTCTATAGGGAAGTAGGAGGGGAAAGGGGAAATGAAAGGGGAAGACTAATAGAAGGGAGAACAGAAGTAGAAGGGAAAAAGCATAAGAAAGAGGGTGTCTGAAAAAAAGGAGGGCAAATTGAGGAAAGTGGTGGTCAGAAGCAAAACAATGGCGAAGAGGAACAGTGGGAAAGAAGACAGAAAAGTGCAATGTGAAAAAAATAAGATGACAGGTAATACAAAGTTAGTTATTTTAACTATGAATGTGAATAGGATGAACTCTCCCATAAAATGGAAGCAGGGAGCAGAGTGGATTAAAAGCAGAATTCTACAATATGTTATTTACAAGAAACACATATGAAGCAGAGAGATATATACAGAGTAAAGGTAAAAGGCTGAAGTAGAACCTATTATGCTTCAGCAGTAGTTGAAAAAAAAGTAGAAGTAGTGATCCTAATATTAGGCCAATCAAAAGCAAAAATAGATCTAATGAAAGAGATAGGGACAAAACTACATCTTCTAAAGGCTACTAGGTAATAGCAATATATATATATATAAATAAACATTTTGGTGAGGCAATTGGGGATAAGTGTGACTTGCTCAGGGTCACACAGCTAAGAAGTATTAAGTGTCTAAGGTCAGATTTGAACTCAGGTCCTCCTGACTTGAGGACTGGTGCTTTATCCACTGCACCATCTAGCTGCCCCCAGGTAGATACTAAACACATATGCACCAGCTGATATATCATCAAATTCCTAAATAAATTAAGTGAGTTGCAAAAAGAAATAAACAGCAAAATTATACTGGTAAGGGATCTCAACCTCCCTCTAAGTAAGACCTCAAAATAAACAAGAAAGAAATTAAGGAGGTAAATAGAATTTTAGAAAGGTTAGGTATGACAGATCTTTGGAGAAAATTGAATGGGGATAGAAAGCAATTTATCTTTTTCTTAGTGGTACATGGCACCTACACAAAAATTGATTATGTATTGGGGCATGAAATCCTCACAATCAAATGCAGAATAGCAGAAATAGTAAATGCTTCCTTTTCAGATCATGATACAATAATAATTACTTGTAAGAAAGAACCATGGAAAAAATAGACCAAAACTTAATTGGAAACTAAATAATATAATTCTAAAGAATGAGTGGATGAAACAACAAATTACAGAAACAATCAATAATTTCATCCAGGACAATACTAAAACAACATACCAAAACTTATGGGATACAGTCAAAGCAGTTTTTAGGGAAAAATTTATATCTCTAGATGCTTGAATAAATAAAATAGAGAAGAAGAAAATCAATGAAATGTGTACACAACTAAAAATACTAGAAAAAAACCCAAATTAATCCCCCCTCTATTAAATATCAAATTAGAAATTCTAAAAATCAAAGGAAAGATTATTAAATTGAAAGTAAGAAAACAATTCAACTAATAAAACTAAAGATTGGTTTTATGAAAAAAAAAACCAAAACCAAATTTGGTTAATTTGATTAGTAAAAGGAAAAAAGAAAACCAAATGAAAAGGGAGAATTTTTCATCAATGAAGAAAAAATTAAAACAATAAATAGGAGGTATTTTGCCCAATTGTATGCCAATAAATGTTATAATTTAAGCAGAAATAAAATGAATACATACAACAATATAGATTGCTCAGATTAACACATGGGGAAATAGAGTGCTTAAATAATCTTATTTTAGAAAAAAGAAATTGAAAATGCTATTAATGAACTCTCTAAGAAAAAAATTGCAGGGCCACTTGGATTTATAACTGAATTCTACCAAACACTTGTAGAATAATTAATTCCAATGCTGTATAAACTATTTGGAAAAATAGGGGAAGAAGAAGTACTACAAAATTTCTTTTATGGTACTAGTACCTAAACTAAAAAGGGCCAAAAGAGAAAAAAGGAAATTATAGCCCAATTTCTCTAATAAATATTGATGCAAAATCTTAAATAAAATATTAGTAAAGAGATTACAGCAATTTGTCATCAGGATAATAAACTATGACCAAATAGGACATATACCAGTAATGCAGAGCTCGTTCAATATAAAAAAATTAGCATAATTAACTATATAAATTATCAAACTAACAAATCATATGATAATTCAATAAATGCAGAAAAAGCATTTGACAAAATACAACACCCCTTCCTATTAAAAACATTAGAAAGAAAAGGAATAGAGTTTTCCTTAAAATGATAACCATCAGCAAACATTATATGTAATGGGGATAAACTAGAACCATTCCCAATAAGATTGGGGTGAAAAAAGGTTGTCCACTATCACCACTACTATTCAAAATTATACTAGAAATGTTAGCTTTAGCAATAAGAGAAGGAAAAGAAATGGAAGGAATTAGAGTAGACAATGAGGAAACAAAATTATCACTCTGAAGATGTTACAATGGTATATTTAAGGATTCCTAGAGAATCACCTAAAATCTACTCGAAACAATTAACCACTTTAGCTAAGTTGCATAATATAAAATAAACCCATGTGAGTCACCAGCTTTTCTATATGTTACCAACAAAGGAGCAAGAGATAGAAAGAGAAATCCCTTTTAAGATAACTGTAGATAATATAAAATATTTGGAACTCTCTCTACTAAGACAAAGTCAGGAACTATATGAATACAATTAGAAAACATTCCACACAAATAAAGTTAGATCTGAACAATTGGAAGAATATCAAGTACTTATGGTAGGACAAGCTAATACAATAAAAATGACAATTCCCTTATTTATTCAGTACTGTATTAAACTGCCAAGAAATTACTTTGTAGAGGTATAAAAATTACAAAATTTATCTAGAAAAACAAAAAGGTAAAGAATTAATGGGGAAAAATTCAAAGGAAGGTGGCTTAACTGTACTAGACCTTAAAACATATTATAAAGCAGCAGTCCTGAAAACCACTTGTTACTGGGTAAGAAATAGAGTAGTGGATCATTGGAATAGCTTAGGTACACCACAATAGTCAATGACAATAATAATTTTGTATTTGATAAACCCCCAAACTAATGATAAGTGAAGTGAATAGAACCAAGAAAACATTGTGCACAGCAACACAAGATTATGAGATGATCAACTGTGATGGACTTGGCTGTTTTCAACAATGAGGTGATTCAAGACAATTCCATTAGATTTGTGATGGAAAAAGTCATTCTCATCCAGAGAGGGAACTATGAAGATTGAATGTTTATCAAAGCATTGTTTTTTCACCTTTTTTTGTTGTGTTGTGCTGTTTGCTTTTTTTTCTTTCTCATGTTTTTTCCCCTTGCTCTATTTTTTCTTGTGCAATATGACAAATGTGGAAATATGTTAGAAGAATTGCACATGTTTAACCTATACTGGATTACTTGCTATCTAGGGGAAGAGGGAGGTAGAAGGGAGAGAGAAAAAATTGAAACAAGGTTTTGTAAGGGTGAATGTTTCAACATTCAACATAGTTTTCAAACTATCTTTGCATGTTTTGTGAAAAATAAAAACCTTTTGGTTTAAAAAAAAGGAAAAATAAAATACTATTGAGGAAAAAAATTAATTGCTTCCTTGCCTTTAAAAAGATTTTTAAAAAGAAATTATCATCCATCATCCCATCTCATTTAAAATAATTTTAATGCATGACATGTTAAAGAATTTATCAAACAGAATTTTAATGAAACCCATATGAAAGTCTAACATTTTCTTTAGAAGTAATGTGATCATAGTTTCTTCAATGAAAATCATGATAGTTTTTTTTTTCCACTAAGACTTTCTTTAGAACAATCATGGCATAGAAGTGACTTGTGGCTCTTTGAGCCAGAGGAACAGAAGTTTTGATTGTAGTCAGCCTAGTTGTTCAGAGAAGCTTATCATCAAGTTGACTTCATGATGATGAATTTTTTTGGGGGGTGCAGCAACTCACAAAAAAAATTTACTGTGGCAGAGCAATGGTTTCAGTTTTTATTGATAAAAAAGTTTTTATATCTGCATAATTAAGTTGGCTTATATATGTAAAGTTAAAAATCTTAGAGAAGGCATCCAGTACAAACCCCTTATTTTACAAATGAAGGGATTAAAGTTTTAAAAGTAAAAAAGATTTGCTCATATTGCTAATATTCATCAGCAAGGATCAATGGAAAAAAAATTGACCCTCAAATTAAAGGGTTAGAATTCTACTTCTGATGATTGTTACTTAAATAATAATAATTAAAAGAAAATAATAATTATTATAAATATAACTAGCATTTTTATAGTACTTTAAAGGTAAATATTATCTGACTTGATCCTCATAACAGCCCTCATAACAGGAGCAAGGTGCTATTATTATTATTCTTTTCTTACAGATGAGGAACCTGAGGCAAAAAGATTAATAACTTGCTCAGGCCATGTAACTAATTTGTATGTGAGTCTGTATTTGAACTCATCTTTCCAGACCCCAGGCCTAGTAGTCTATTCACTTTGTCTCTAACTTGGTGTAACCTTAGCCAAGTCATTTAATATCCTTATGCTTCAGTTTCTTAATATATCATTCCTACTCTACAGTATGAGAGGATTGGACCAGATGTTCTTTCAGCTATGCATCTATAATAGTAGGAATCCTGGTTGTGTGATTGCAGAGCCAGTGTTTTGTGTACTTGACCCTGCTGCTTTTTAAATATCTTTTAAAGTACTAAAATATGTAATTTGTGGGGATGACGTGACAGGATATTTGAAGTTTTGACTACAAGAGAATATTCAGAACACAGTTGTAGTTATTATAGAATAAAATAAGGGTTTCATTAAATCATTCAAAATAATCATTTGCACATAAATTAAACACTTTTTAATTAAAAACATTTAGTTAGAATTCTTTATTTCTCCTTCTACAAAACATACTTTGGGATGGATCTATTAATATTTACATATAATGACCAAAACTTGAATATTGTCATAGGCAAAACATAATTAGTTCAATTGGCTTCCAAAACAAATCATTTTGGGGTCACCTGATCTTTGACATTATCTACACCACTACTTTACCCAATTAGCAAAATATTTTTAAATATTAAAGATCACACAAAGCAAACTGTTTTCTTTGGATCTGCCATATAATATGCTTTACTTTGAGTGTTTATATGGTTGGAAATAGCATGGAAAAAGCAGAAAATATCTGACACAAGGGGAGGATTCAGCACTAATTTTCTAATATTTGTCTATAGATGCACAGAGAACTTCATTTTCTACATTTATTAACCTACCCCAATATTAAATTATATAAAACACAGATGTCAAATATTTCAGTATAATGGGATAAAAAATGAGGCTTAAAAATGTGTTCTCATAATACATAGTTGAATAAATATCTGAGAATGAAGCAATATACTGGATTTCTCCAGTTTTGTTATGATCACACGAGATTTGAAATTAGCCAATAAAGCTTTTCAATTCCAGGGCCTCAATGAGGACTTTGCAAAGCTGGTTGAAGAATACTATCCAAGGAAGCCCTTCATATCAGAAAGTCATTGAATGATGGGACATTTGCCACAATCCCAAATCAATGAACTATAAGAAAATCATGGTGGCAAAACAACGTTATTTTTCCTGGTGTTTTTAGATGTCATCAGATTGCTAATGTTATTTTATATTTGATTATTTTTTAAATGTGACTTTTTATGTTTTTTTAAATAAATCATATGAAAACACCCATTTTTAAAAAAATAAATATATTATTTTCCTTATGTAACAGATTAAGCTAAAATCTTTTCTATTGTAGAGCTGTGTGTGTGTGTGTGTGTGTGTGTGTGTTTGCAGTTGTAGTTTTTATTTTGACTTGCTTATTTAGATCTATTGAACAGGCTTGGTTCTAATAGGCATCTGTAAATTGTTACTTATATAATATATTTAGGAATATTAAGAAGGCCTCCCAATTGCCAAAAAAGAAAAAGATTAACCCTTTCTACCTCTTCTTCTTGCCCCATTTCCTTCTTTACTTTCAGAGTTGAAAATGCATTTCTTTGTTTCATTTATAAATTTAAATTTTAAATTTAAGATGCCCAAGAAAGATAAAGTATTAAGTCTTATCAACTAATACATTGGCATGTATTCCTTTATTAGATCTTATCCAACTTGAGGCTTATGCAGATAGTTTAGAATTAGATTCTTAGAGTTAAAATGTCCTTCGTCACATCTATAACCTCCCCATCAAGGCATTAAGAGTTCCCGAGCCTCAATTTTCTCATTTATAAAATGAGGTTGGACTAGATAATCTCTGTGATCCCTTTCCAGCTTTGATTCTTTGAAGTGGTCATCAAGCTCTACTGAAAAACCTGTAGTGATTGTGAAACTCACTACCTATCAAGGCAGCAATTTTGTTTTGGGATTGCTCTAATTGTTAGGAAGCTTTTATTTATAGATGCCGGAAAATGTCCCTTTCTTCTTTTATTTTCTTTTATTTATTTTATTCTGAACTCTTCCCAGAGTCCCTCCCCAAAAAATGCATCTTTCAACTTCAGTCTGTTGCCCCAAGTCTTTCCTTCTTCAGTTTAGACAACCCCAGTAATTTAAAACAATTTTGTATGATTAGTCCATTCACCACTCTTATGTTTTTTTTTCATGGTATTCTGGGTATATCCAGCTTGTTAGTTTTATCTGCAATATAGAACTCAGAAATGAACATAATTTTTTAGGTAAAAACTAAGGCTAGTATAATGCAACAGAAGAAACACTGTTTTTAGAGTCAGAGTATCAGAATTCAAATTCTTTCTATGCTATTTTACTAGCTTGGTTATGTCATTTAAGTTCTCGAGATCTCAATTTCCTCATTTGGAAAATAAGAGAATTAGAATAACTTGTCTTTAAGGTCCCTTCTAATTGAAAATCCATGATCCTGTGAATACAATAGGACTGTAACCTTCCTTATTCTTCTATCATTGTAGTCTAAAGTCAAAACAACTTTTTTGGACAACCTTAATGTTAATTGAGTGATTCATTGGTATTGACATTATTGAATAACATCAAGTAACTTAAGACATTGCTATTCATTTCTCTCTCTCTCTCTCTCTCTCTCTCTCTCTCTCTCTCTCTCTCTCTCCCCTTCAACTTCTATTTAGTTACAATCACATCTTTCTCCGGGTATGCATAGCATTTTTCATCCTAAATTGTTCAGAGTAATCTTGAATCACTGTATTACTGAGAATATAAAGTCATTCACAGATGATCATCCAACAACATTATCATTACTTTGTACACAATACATTTCACTTTTCATGAGCTCATGGAGGACTTTCCAGGTTTTTCTGAGAGTATCCTGTCCATCATTTCTCATGCAACAATAGTATTCCATCTTAATCACACACTACAATTTAGTCAGCCATTCCTCAATTGATCAGCATCACCCTCAATTTTCTCTTTGCTCAGAGAAGAGCTGCTATAATTTTTTGCAAACATAGGTCTTTTTCATTTTTAAAAATCTTTTTTGGGATATATGCCTACTAGTAGTATTGCTAGGTAAAAGAGTATATGTAATTTTACAGCACTTTGTGCATAGTTCCAAACTGCTCTACAAAATGGCTGAATCAATTCACAATTCCACCAACAATGAACTAATGTCTTATTTTTTCCACATTCCTTCCAACATTTGTCATTTCCCCCTCTGGTTCATTAACCAATCTACTATGTATTGTTTTAATTTCCATTTCTCCAATCAATCATGAGTTAGAGCATTTAAAAGAATATGGCTATAAATAGCTTAATTTGTTCATCTGAAAACTTAATATCTTTTGATTTATCAATTAGGGAATGACTTTTTTTTTTAAAATTTGACTTAGTTCCCTATATGTTTGAGAAATTATGCCTTCATCAAAGAAACTCGCTTCAAAATTCTTTTCACAATTACTATTGCTAATTATATTTCCCTGTTTATTCTATTATCTCTCTCTTTTCACCCTGTCCCTCCTCAAAAGTGCTTTGTTTCTGACTATCCTTCCTCTAATATGCCCTCCCTTCTATTACCCTGCCCTCTTCCTGTGTCCCCTTCTCCTCTTACTTTCCTGCAGGTAAGATAGATTTCTATACTACTATTGAGTATGTATGTTATTTCTTCTTTGAGCCAATTCTGATGAGAGTAAGGTTCATTCACTCCTCCTTTTCCTTTTTTTACTCTCCACTATAAAGCATTTTCTTCCCTTTTTTATCACAAATAATTTATACCATTCCAAATCTTCCTTTCCCTGTTACCCAGTACATTCTTCAGTCACTCCTAATTTTGTTTAAGATATTATCCCTTCATATTCAACTCACATCTGTGTCTTCTGTTTACATATACTCCTTCTAACTACCCTAATAATGAGAAAATTCTTAGGAATTAAAAGTATCATTCTCCCATGTGGGAATATAGACAGATTAACCTTATTAACTTTCTTATGATTTTCCTTTCCTGATTATCCCTTATATTCACTTTGAGATCTGTATTTCAAAGTCAAACTTTCTCTTCAGCTTTGGTTTTTTCATCATAAATTCTTGATTTTTCTCTATTTCATTGAATATCCATCTTTCCCCCTGAAGGATCATACTCAATTTTGTTGGGTAGGTGATTCTTGGTTGTAATCTTTGCTCCCCTTTTCTCCTGAATATCATATTCTAAGCTTTCCAGTCCTTTAATAGTGAAGCTGCTAAATCTTGTAGTATTCTAACTATGGCTCCACTGTACTTGAATTGTTTCTTTCTGGATGCTTGTAGTATTTTTCCCTTGACCTGGGAGTCCCAGATTTTGACTCTAATATTCCTGGAAGTTTTCATCTTAGGATATCTTTCAGGAAGTGATCAATCAGTGGAATTTTTTCAATTTGTATTTTGTCCTTTGGTTCTAGAATATCAGGACACTTTTCCTTGATAATTTCTTGAAGATGATGTTTAGGCTTTTTTTGATTATGACTTTTAGATAGAACAATAGTTGTTTTTTTTTGTTTTGTTTTTTTTTTGTTTTTGCTTTTTGCTGAGGCAATTGGGGTTAAGTGACTTGCCCAGGGTCACACAGCTAGGAAGTGTCTGAGACCAGATTTGAACTCAGGTCCTCCTGACTTCAGGGCTGGTGCTCTAACCACTGCACCACCTAGCTGCCCCTAGAACAATAGTTTTAAAATTATCTCTCTTGGATCTTTTTTCCAGATCAGCTATTTTTCCAATGAGATATTTCACTTTTTCTATTTTTTCATCCTTTTGATTTCGTCTTATTGTTTCTTGATTTCTCATAGTTATTAGGTCCCATTTGTTCAATTCTAATTTTTAAGGAATTATTTCCTCAGTGACATTTTGTACTTCTTTTTTTATTTGGCCAATTTTGCCCCTGTTTATTCTATTATCTCTCTCCTTTCACTCTGCCCTCTTCCTGTGTCCCCTTCCCCTCCTGATTTCCTGAAGGTAAGATAATCATATTGAATGTTTTGTATCCTTTTATATTACTCTCATTTCTCTTCCCAATTTTCTCTACCTTTCTTACTTGATTTTCAAAATCCCTTTTGAACTATTCCATGGTCTCAGATCAATTCTTCTTATCTATTTGTTTGTTTGTTTGTTTATTTATTTATTTATTTATTTTGCAGGCTTTGGATGTAGAAACCTTGACTTTGTTATCTTCTTCTGAGCATGTGTTTTGATCTTCCTTGTCACCACACTAACTTTCTGTGGTTGGAATCTTTTTCTGTTGTTTGCTCATTTTCCCAGATAAAATTTGGTTTTTACTTTAACTCTTTGTTAAAATAGGGCTCTGTTTCCAAGACAGAGGGTGTAATATCACATGCTTTCAGAGTTATATGCAGCTGTTTTCAAATATATGAGTCATGACAAAAACTCCTCTCTGCCCTGGGGGTCCCCAATCCACTCTGGGTGTTCTCATGTGCTAGTACCCTTGCCTTGGGCCTGTGAGCCAAGAATACATCTGTATCTGTTTATAGTCAAAGCAATAGAGTCCTTCCTGAGTGCTAGTAAAGAGACCTCCTTCTAACTAGCTGCTGACTCTTCTGTGAACTGAGATCTCTGGAAGCTGCTACCACCACTCCTGATTCTGTTGCTGCTGTCACCCCTGCTGCCACTGCTAATTCAGTGATTCCCAAGACCTGCACCCAGCTTGGCTAGTTTCCCAAGGCCCTCTCACCCTAATGAGACAAATCTTTTCTGCTGACCTTCCAAGTCATCTTTGGTGTCTATGGGCTAAGAAGTCTGAAAACAGCCAATGCTGCTGCTATTTCAGAGACCTTAAGGCCTGCTTCTGCTTTACTGGGGCTGGGGCCAAGACTGGGCTGGTCCAGCCTGTGCTAGGTCTAAGCTCCTGTCCCACGCTAGTGCAACAGACCTTTTCTGCTGAATTTCTAAATTGTCTTTGGCTAGAAAATTGGTTCAATCCATCTTTTTGTGGGTTCTGCTGCTCTAAAATTCATTTGGAGTCATTATTTAAAGGCATTTGGAGAGGTTTGGGGGAGAACTTGAGAAAGCCCCTACCTTTACTCTATCATCTTGGCTTTGCTTCCTCAAATGAACTTAAAAATAAAACAAAACTTGTCATATCAAACTGTTGGCACATTTTTTTTTATTAATACTTTTTATTTGCAAAACATATGTCTGGGTAATTCCTAGACATTAACCCTTACAAAGCTTTCTGTTACAAATTTTTCCCCCCCTACTCTCCACCCCTCCCCTAGATGGCAGGATATCCACTACATGATAATTATGTTAGAATACTTAAATCGAATATATGTATAGTTATTGCCACACATCATTTTTTTGTTCAGGAGAAATCATATCTATAAGAGAGAATAATCCGATAAAGGAAATACAATGCAAGCAAACCTCAATAGAGAACATGAAAATGTTACGTTGTGGTCCACATTTCACATCCCTCACTCTGAGTGTATATGGCTCTCCCCACCAAACAATTGGAACTGGTTTGAAGCATTTCATTGTTGAAGAGAGTCATGTCCATTAGAACTGATCCTCATATAGTACTGTTGTTGCCGTGTACAACGATCTCCTGGTTCTGCTCACTTCACTCAGCATCAGTTCATGCAAGTCTCTTCAGGCCTCT
>JAJPUD010021851.1:1769-22417 GCA_023553655.1 Myrmecobius fasciatus | reverse complement strand
TTTTTTTTCTTGTAGATAGGATTTTTCTTGCATAAGTTCTCAAGCAGTTCAACATTATTAACATGCAGTTGACTTCCTGCCATCTAGAAGAGGGAAGGGGACTGGGGGTAAAATTTGTAATGGAAAGCTTTGTAAAGATCAATGCTCGGGAACTACCCATACATATGTTATACAAATAAAAAGCTTTAATTAAAAAGACAAATAAATAAAAAATGAGTGCATTAAATAACAAATCATAGAAACAATAAATAATTGCATGCAAGAGAATGACAATAATGAAACAAAATACCAAAACATATGGGATGCAGCCAAAGCAATTCTTAGGGGAAATTTTATGTCTTTAAATAACTACATGAATAATATAGAGAAAGAAGAGTTCAATGAATTGAGTATGTGACTAAAAAAGCAAGAAAAAATAAATAAATAACCCTCAATTTAGTTCCAAAATAATTCTGAAATTCAAAGGAGACATTAATAAAATTGAAACTAAGAAAACTATTGAACTAATTAATAAAACTAAGAATTGGTTTAATGAAAAAAATAGATAAATCTTTGGTAAATTTGATTAGAAAACTGAAAGGAAAAACCCAAATAACAAGCATCATAAATGAAAAAATGAACTTACCTCCAAAGAAAAAGAAATTAAAGCAATTGATGCTAGTTATTTGGATCAACTGCATGGCCTCAAATCTGACAATCTAATTTAAATGCATAAACATTTACAAAAATGTAAGTTGTCCAGCCTAACAGAAGAGGAAATGAATTATTATTTAAATAGTGCAATTATAGGAAAAAAATTGAATAACTATCAATGAACTCTCTAAGAACAAACATCCTGGACCAAATGGATTTACAATTGAATTCTACCAAACACTTACAGAACAATTAATTCTAACACTATGCAAAATATTTGTAAAAATAGATAAAGGAGTATTGCCAATTTTTTTCTGTGACACAAATATTGTACTGATGATCTCTAAACCAGGAAGAGCCAAAACAGAGAAAGAAAATTACAGACCAATCTCTCTAATGAATATTGATGCAAACATTTTAAATAAAACTTTAGCAAAGAGATTATAGTAACTTATCAGCAAAATAATACATTATGGCAAAGTGGCATTTATATCAGGAATGCAGGGCTGGTTCAGTATTAGGATAGCTTATAATATAATCAACCATATCAATAACAAATCCAACAGAAATCATCTGATAATCTTAAGAGAACAGAAAAAGTTTTGACAAAGTACAGCACCCATTCCTATTAAAAATACTAGAAATGATAGTAATATACGGAGCTTACCTTAAAATAATAAGCAATATCTATGTAAAATCAATAACAAGCTTTATTTGTAATGGAGAGAAGATGGTTGTATTCCTAATAAGATCTGGGTGAAACAAGGATGCCCATTGTCACCACTATTATACAATATTGTACTATAAATGTTGACTTTATCAATGAGAAAATACAAATTGAAGGAATTAGAATAGGCAACAAAGAGATAAAACTTTCGCTCTTTGCAGATGATATGATGATATACTTAGAGAATTCTAGGAAATCATCCAAAAACCTATTGGAGACAATTCACAACTGTTGCAAAATTGCAGGATTATAAAATAAACCCACACAAATCATCAGCATTTCTATATATTTGCTGACAAAGCCCAACAGCAAGAGATACAAAGAGAATTCCATTTAAAATAACTGTAGACAAAATAAAATATTTAGATGTTTATCTGCCCAGATAAACCCAAAGACTGTGGGAACACAATTACAAAAAAGCATCTCACACAAAGTTAGATCTAAACAATTGAAAAATACCAATGGCTCATGGGTAGGCCAAGCTAATAAATTAAAAATTACAGTTCTTGGGGCAGCTAGGTGGCACAGTGGTTAGAGCACCAGCCCTGAAGTCAGGAGGACCTGAGTTCAAATCTGGTCTCAGACACTTCCTAGCTGTGTGACCCTGGGCAAGTCACCTAACCCCAATTGCCTCAGCAAAAAGCAAAAAAAAAAAAAATACAGTTCTTTCTAAATTGTTCTATTTGTTCAGAGCCATACAAAACTGCCAAAAATTATTTTTTATAGCTAGAAAAAAAAATAGTAACAAATTTCACATGTAAGAACAAAAGGACAAGAATATCAAGGAATTAATTTAAAATAAATACAGAGGATGGTGGCCTAGTTGTATCAGATATAAAACTATATTATAAAAAAACAGTCATTAAAACTGGTTTTCAGTATTGTTAAAGAAGTAGAATGGTGGAATAGATAGGATACAAACAATACATAGTGAATGGCTATAGTAATCTAATATTTGATAAACCCACAAACTCCAATTTCTGAAATAAGAACTCACTATTTGACAAAATTGCTGAGAAAACTGAAAATAATATCAGCAAGGTTAATATACCAATCAGATTTTTGAAGAAGGGAGTAATTTGTGACCCCCAAATAACTAGGTACCATTACGAAAGGCTAAATGAACAATTATGATAACATTAAATTAAAAAATTTTGGACAAATAAAACCAATAGAAACAAAATCAAAAGGAAAGTACAAAATTGGGGAAAATGTTTACAGCCAGTGTTTCCGGGAAAGGTCTCATTTCTAAAATATGTAAAGAACTGTGTCAAATTTATAAGAATACAAGTCATTCTCCAATTGATAAATTGTCAAAATTTATGAACAGATGAGTTTCAGATAAAAAAAAATAAAACCATCTATAGCAATATTTTTAAAATACTCTAAATTACTATTGATTAGAGAAATGCAAATTAAAATAACCCTGAGATACCACCTCACACCTTTCAAATTGGCTGATAACAGGTAAAGATAATGATCAATGTTGGAGGGGAGGTGGAAAACTGGGACACTAATGCTTTGTTGGTGGAATTGTGAAATGATCTAATAATTCTGGAGATCAATTTGGAACTATGCTAAAAGGATGAAAATCTATGCATACCATTTGAACCTGTAGTGCCACTACTGGGTCTCCATTCCAATGAGATAATAAAGGAGGGAAATGGTCCACATCTACAAAGATGTTTGAAGTAGCTCTTTTTTGTAATAGCAAAAAAAATTACAAAAAAAGAGTAGATGTCTATCAATTGAAGAATGCCTGAATAGGCTGTGCTATATGAAGATAATAGAATATTATTTTTGTATTAATAATAATGAACAAACTGATTTTAGGAATGCATGGAAATATTTCCAAAAAACAGTTGCTGTGGGCAGCCAGCAGAACCAGCAATGTATTGTGCACAATAACAGCAACAATGTGCAATGACCAATGGTGAAAGACTTCCAACTCTCAGTGAATCTGTGATCCAAGAAAATCCCAGTAGATTTTGGATGAAAAATAATATCTACTTCCAGGTAAAGAACTATGAAGATTAAATGTAAACCAACACATGCTATGCTCAATTCTTTTTATTCTATTTTTTCTCCCATGATTTTTTTCTTTTGTTCTGATTTTTCTCTCCCAACATGATGCTCAAAGCAATGTGTTTTAAAAATGAATAAACACATAAATACAAGATCATGCATAAAACAGATGGTCATTATCATGATTATCATTAAATATTGTTTTAGAAATGTTAGCTATTATTGCACAAGAAAAATAAAATTGCATTTATAAGAATAGTGATTAAGCAAATAAAACTTTTACTGTGTACATGAATTGATGCCATACTTAGAGAGTCCTAAAGAATCAATTAAAATGTGTTTGAAAAAGTTAACTATTTTAGGAAAATTGCAGTTTTAAAAATAAACCCATATATATATATCAGCATATATACATATACATGTATATAATGCATATGTAAGTTTCTGTATGTGTATAATATATCTATTATCAAAATTGATTACTGTCTATTTCACTATTTGACAAAAATTTCTGGGGAACCTGAAAATAATGTCAGAAACTCTACATAAACCTACATGTTACACCCCATACCAAAATTAGGTTAGAATGGGTACATGATTTGGGCATAAATGATGATATTCTCAGCATGTCAGGAGAGCAAGGATAATCTACCAAGACGTTTGAAGAAGGGAAGAATAGAATTATATAAATAGCATTTAAAATAATTTTGGACAATCTAAAATATTTAGGAATCTACCAGTCAAGCCAAACCCAAGGACTAAAAGAGCAAAATTAGAAGATGCTCTTTACATACACACACATAAACACAGAGAGAGACTCACACATGCACATGCATATATGCATATGTGCTTATATACACATAGATACTATTGAAGAATGATTAATTATTCAAGTGTAATCAAAATATCATAAAATTCAGCACTATAAACATTTCTTTATTCAGTTCCATACCAAATTATCAAATAATTTTTTTGGTATAGTAAGAAGAAAAAAAATAAAACCATATGGAAAAACAAAAGGTTTAAACTATTAAGTGGAATAAATAAAAAGAAATAGTGAAGGAAAATGGTTTTATAGTATCAGATTACAGACTATATTACACAATGATAATCACTGAAACAATCTGGTCCTGGCTAAGAAGTAGAATGGTGGACTGTGGAATAGATTAGATATTTATTAGAAAATAGTTGATAACCATAGTAATCTAGTACTTGATAATATCTAAGTTCTACCCTTTGGGAACAAATATGAAGCATTTGAAAAAAAATTGCTAATAAAATTTAAAGCAGTCTGACATAAATTAAGCACAGATGAACATGCATACATGATTTAGGCATAAACGTGATATAAATCAATCAGAAAAAAATAAAAGGGAAAAATACTTGTTAAATAAATGGGAAAAATAATTTTGAACATATAAGATACAGAAGATCATAAGAAATAAAACTGAAAAAACTTGATTACAGAAAGTTAAAAGTTTTTGCACAAAAACACATGCAACAAAAATTAGAGGGAAATCAGAAAATTGGGGAGGGAGAGATGTACTACAAGTTTTTTTTTTGTTTTGTTTTGTTTTGTTTTTTAATAAAGATCTCATTTTCTAAATATATGGTGGAGTGACCAAATTTTAAAAAAATGTCATCCTTCAATGAATAAGTTGTCTTCAGAAGACATTACCAATAATCAACAAATCCATAGATCTCATGATCTAAAATATTATCCATCTCCAGAAATACAATAAATAAACTCTGAATGAAGATTGGAGGTTTTTTTCACATTTTAGAAACTGTCATTTTTGATAAGAAGGCTGATTTCATAAAATTCTGAAAAAGATCTATATGAATTGATGCTAAGTGAATTTTATAGAAGCAAGAAAACATTAACAGTAACAATAATATTGTGTGATGATGAAATATGATGGACTTGACTCTTTTCCACAATGTGGTACTTAAATATGATTCCAATAAACTTGGGACACTAAAAGCTATCCACATCCAGAGAGTAAACTATAGAAACTGAATATGGATAAAAGAATAATTTTCACAACTGTTTTATTTCTTTGTTTTTTTTTTATTTCTCATGTTTTTTTTTTACCTTTTGGTCTTGATTTTCTTGCACAACATGACAAATATAGAACTATGTTGAACAGTCTTGCATATGTTTAACCTGTATCAAATTGCTTGCTGTCTTGGAGAGGGGGGTGTAAGGGAGAGATGGAGCAAAATTCAGAACACAAAGTTTTATAAAAATGACTGTTGAAAACTATCTTCATATGTATTTGAAAAACATAAAATGCTATTGAAAAAAAATTGTGGTTTTGGAGTAACATGAATGAAATAAATACTTTCCATGATTTCCCATTTATAATATGAAACATCATAATATCTGTTTTCCCAGTAGTTAATGTAAGGGCTGAAAGGAGGGTGAAAATTCTCAAATATCAATACAATCAAAGCTGTTGTCATTCAAAATCATTATTTCTCTGCTGCATACACAAAATGTATGTATATATGTATATTAGTTATATACACATATAAGTGTGTATATATTTGTATATTTGTACATGTAAATCTCTACATGTTTATATATATTATATAAGTATATGCATGTATGTATATATCACAATTCAGGTAGTAATGCAAGATGAGTAACTCATGTTTTACTAGCAATTTCAGGTGGTACATGAATCTAGGTCTTCTTAGCTCTGAGCCTGATTCTGTGTTATACCACAACTGTGTCATTATTACAATAGCAATAATAATATATAATATGCATTATTTGGCAGCTATATTTGTAGCATGAATTGTTCTAGGTAACTGAGAATGCAAAGCTAAAAAGGAAACAATCCCTACTCAATGATGTCAATTTAAATAAAGAAAATATGTCCATAGTTAAGATGTTAGAAAGTAAAGACTAAATAATAAATGGTCTGGGAGCTTTAAAAATGAAGAGTATACAATGGATAAAGAAAGATATTATGCAGGAATAGAAAATGGGATTCTTCTAGGAGATCGAATTGAGGAAAGATTTCATTGGAGAAATGGCACCCAGAAATGGCACATTGATAACACAAAGAAGACAGTATTGTATGGAAAACAACAAGTAGGATCAACTACATGATAGTATAGACCCAGATAGCTTGCTTAACAAATTGCCCTTATGCGACCTTCCATTATTAAGGAATTTACCTCAACCAAAAATGCAATACAATTTCTGAAACCCCCTGAAACAACCATAGAAGTTGAAGAAAGACAAACTTTTTTTTTTTATTTCAAGGTGATTGTCATCATCATTGCCCTTTACTAACATCAGAAAGCTCTACTGTGGGAAGCTGACTCAACTTCTTAACAAGCCCTCCCACAGAAAAGTCGTGGACAACATACATCCAGCAAACCCCAGTTAGCCCTCTCTACCTACAGCCTGTGTCTAATATGATGCTTATGCCAGTACAGTAATGAAGTCTCATGATGATCCTGTACTAAGATCTTTTATCCAGCATCTCCAGGCCTGCTGAGTAGTGAGCTTTATTCAGCTTAATTATGCTGATACTTGGCAAGAAGCTTCAAAATCTCTAGCAGCTTCTCCTTCAGATAAATATCAGTGACTGCTATCTCTATACACCTTACATAAGCACACCACCGTAGAAGGTCACAAGGACACTTCTTATCCATTAATACAGACTTTTGAAAATGTCCTCAGAGAATAGGAAAAAAGTGTCACATATTTTGGCTTAGCTGCCCTGATGGAGAGACAGTCCTAGTATTCCTAGGAAAAGAGATAATAGAGTGAGCATGGTGTACAGCGTAAAATGGAACAGTTACTTATCTCTTGAAATCTTCTTTCCCTAGAATTCTAGAGTTAAATTAAGACCTTAGAAGATAATATGAAATCTAATACTTATGTTCTATTAATGAAGAACCAGAGGTCCAAAGGTGCAAAGAAATTTGTCCAGAGCTATATAAGTTTGAAGTTATATTGTTAAAATTCAAACACATACCATCTGATTTGAAATTCAGAGTTCCTTGCATATCATTTTAACTCTTCCCTTTGTGACAATATGATTTTAAATGTTTCCCTGCCATTTATATCTACACTTTGGGAAAACCACAATATCCCACTAACTTGGTAATCAAAAAGTCATAAATGGTTGCTCAAATTTCATTCTTTTCTAAATACTGGGCTTTTGGTCTAATATGTGTATGTGTATGTAGGTGTGTGAATATTATATAGGATGCATTATATGTGTATGTGTATATAATATACATATGGTACCCAAATTCACATATATGCACTCTTGTGTATATGTGATTATATATATATATGTATATACATATATGATTATAGATATAAATCACGAAGTTATATATCTATATATTTTTCACTTGAAACTTGAGGACAGTCATTTGAGGCAGTGACTATAAAGACAGGTGAGAAAATCCAGACTCAGAAAGAGTATGGCTTTCCCAAAGTAATATATTTAGAAAGCATTGAAGTCATGCTATTTGTACTCTAGTATAGACAGTATACTGTCTATCTATTCTACTAGATGAAAGAGATCTCTTGACAATATGTCATTTGAGATTGTTTTTCTACTGTCTACAAATCCTCAGATGATTTACTATTGAAAAAGAACTGATAATTCTGTATGTACATTGATCAATTGTGTGCAGTTTTTACTGATATAAAAAGAAAGTTATTTTGAAGGGTGATATCTGATATCCCAAATGTACTCATCCAAAAGCACTTCCTTCCTTGCTCAGATCAGCTACCCAAGCCTGTTGTTTTTCTTCATGCTTGAAAAGGACAAAAATGACATTAGTATGTTGTGGCCAGGGTTTTGTCTGACTGTAACTGATCAGACTAATATGATATCAGAATGTTCTACCATAGCTTGAATAAAATTAGTGTATTTGAAAATTAAGAATCTCTGTATTTGTGCATTTCACATTATGTTTGACACAGCAATTCTGCTTTGCTCATAGAGCACAGCACCCACAGATGTATATGTGTGTACATGTACACATGTATACATACAATATATATTATATATTTGTATATAATATAATATATTACACATTATATATTATATTATATATACACATACACATTATATATGCATAAATACATATACATATATATGTATTAAACTTTTATTTCAAAGGATTTAAAGTGGCCCATGACTTTAGAGACCAATGAATCAACAACCTATTCTTGCCAGTTTAAAAAGAGAAACACATAGAGGTTAAGTTATTTGTCGGTGGTCACAAAACTAGGTTGTTTTGCTAATAGCTAAGTTTTGTTGCTTATTGAAAGTCTGACAGAAAATTTGGTCACTAAAATAGATAGACCATTTTAAAACAGTCTTTGTAAAAAAAAAAACAGTCTTTGTTGCAAGGTAGAGTTTCAATTGGATAGGGGGTGGGAAATCTATGATAGACAAGTGGAATCAACACTTTTTTTTTTCAAAATGAAAAAAATGACATGCCATGGAACATTTTGGTACCAATCAAAATGAGATAGATACCAAGATGAGTAAATAGATAAAATAAATATACAGTTAGATAAGATACACAAATGCCATAGGTAGGTAGATAGATAGAAATAGAGGAATTTCAAATCCAATGCATTATGCTCCCGTCGAAATATGAGATATTTCATTGTCCATTTGTACTGCTTGACTAATATACATGTACTTAAAGATAAATTCAACAAGCTAATCCCTCACATTCCCCCTTTATTAGAACCCTTGAATGTTAAAAAGAAATACCAGTTTATTGCTTTCCTTCTAATCTTTACTGCATTGGCTGTGTTTGTATAAAATCTTTCTAACTTAACAGAATCAAAATTGTCTATTTTGTATTCAATAATGCACTCCAGTTCTTCTCTGGCTGTAAATTCCTGCCTTCTTCAAAAATGTGAGAGGTAAACTATCCTATATTCTTCTAATTTGCTTATAATATGACTCTTTATGTTGACATCATGAACCCATTTCAACCTGATCTTGGTATGGAATCTTAGGTGTAGGTTAATATTTAGTTTCTGTCATACTAGTTTCTAATTTTCCCTGCAGTTTTTGTCAAATAGTGAGTTATTACTCAAAAAGTGCTGGTCTTTGGGTTTATCAAACACTAGATTATTATAGTCACTATTTTATCCTGTGAACCTAACCTAATTCTTTGATTGACTACTCTATTTTTTAGCCAGTACCAAATAGTTTTGATAACTGCTAATTTATAATTTTAGGTATGGTATAACTAAATTGCCTTCATTTGCATTTTTTCATTAATTCTCTTGAAATTCTTGACCTTTTGTTCTTCCAGATGAATATTGTTATTATTTTTTCTAGGTTTGTAAAGTAATTTCTTAGGAGTATGGTTGCATGGCAATGAATAAGTAGATTAAGTAGTATTGGTATTTTTATTACATCAACTGACCTCACCAATGAACACTTGATATTTTTCTAGGAGATTAGATCTGACATTATTTGTGTGGAAAGTGTTTTGTAATTGTGTTGATATAGTTCTTGGTATTGCCTTAGCAGGTAGATCCCCAAATATTTTATATTATTTTCATTTATTTTTTTTACTTTTTTATTAAAGCTTTTTATTTTTCAAAACGTCTGCATGAAAAATTCTTCAACATTAGCTCTTGAAATCCTTGTGTTTCAATTTTTCCCCACTTTCCCCCACACCTTACAGTAGATGGCAAGTAGTCCAATTTACGTTAAACATGGGGGAAATATATGTTAAATACAATACATGCGCACATATTTATACAATTATTGTGATACACATGAAAAATCAAATCAAACCAGTAAAGAAAAGAGAGAAGCAAAATAAAATGCAAGCAAACAACAACAAAAAGAGAGAAAATGCTATGTTGTGAACCATATTCACTTCCCACAGTCCTCTCTCTGGATGCACTTGGCTCTCTTCATCACTGAACAATTGGAAATGATTTGAATCATCTCATTGTTGAGGACAGCCATGTTCATCAGAATTGACTATTGTATAATCTTGTTGCCATGTACAATGATCTCTTTATTCTGCTCATTTCACTTAGTATCATGTAAGTATCTCCAGGCCTCTTTGAAATATTTCTGCTTTTAATTTCTTATAGAAAAAATAATATTCCATATTTTATATACCATATTTTATTCAGCCATTCTCCAATTGATGGGCATCCTTTCAGTTTCCAGTTTCTTGCCACTACAAAAAGGGCAGCCACAAACATTTTTGTACATGTGGGGACCTTTCCTTCTTTAAGATTTCTTTGGGATATAGGCCCAGTAGAAACAGTGCTGGATCAAAGGATATGCACAGTTTGATCACTTTTTGAGCATAGTTCCAAATTGCTCTCCAGAATTATTGGATCTTTTCACAATTCCACCAAAAATGTAGCAATGTCCCAGTTTTCTCACAGCCCCTCCAACATTGGTCATTATCTTTTCCTGTCATTTTAGCCAATCTGAGAAGTGTATAGTGGTATCTTAGATTAATCTTAATGTACATTTCTCTGATCAATAGTGATTTGGAGCACCTTTTCATATGACTAGAAATAGTTTTAATGTCTTCATCTGAAAATTGTCTATTCATATCATTTGACTATTTACCAATTGGAGAACGGCTTGAATTTGAATAAAATTTGAGTCAATACTCTATATATTTTATAAGTGAGGCCTTTATCAGAAACGTTGATGGAAAAAATGTTTTCCCAGTTTTTTTGCTTCCATTCTAATCTTGTCTGCATTAGTTTTGTTTATACAAAAATTTTTCAACTTAATATAATCAAAATTATATTATTATTCTGGTCAGTTCCATTGATCTTGTGATGAAGAAAGTCATCTACACCCAGAGAAAGGCCTGTGGGATCTGAGTGTGGACCATGACATAGCATTTTCATGTTTTCTGTTGATGTTTGCTTGCATTTTGTTTTCCTTCTCGGGTTTTTTTTTCCTTGTAGAGGCATTTTTTCTTGTACAGCAAGATAACTGTATAAATAAATATGTATTTATGTATTGGATTTGTCATTTATTTTAATATAGTTAACATGTAGTGTACTACCTGCCCTCTAGGGGAGAGGGTGGGGGGAAGGAGAGAAAAAATTGGAACAGAAGGCTTTGGAAGCGTCAGTGTTGAAAAATTGACCCTACATATGTTTTGCAAATAAAAAGCTTTAATAAAAAAAAAAAAGAATACCATCATATCATCTACAAAGTGATAATTTGATTTCTTCATTATTTACTCTAATTCTTTAGATTTGTTTAAGATTTTTGCATCAACATTCATTAAGGAATTGGTCTATATTTTCTTTTTTTGTTGTTATGATCCTATCTGTTTTAGGTATCAGAACCATACCTGTGTCATTAGTCTTTAAATATCGGACAGAATTCACATGTAAATCCATCTGGCCCTGGAGATTTTTCCTAGACAATTAATAGTTTGTTCAATTTCTTTTTTCTAAAATGAACTATTTAAGTAATACTTTTCCTTCTCTCTTAATCTGGACAATCTATATTTTTGTATTTATTCATTAATTTCACTTAGAGTATCAGATTTATTGTTATAGAATTCGGTAAAATAGCTCCTAGTTATTATTTTAGTTTCCTCTTCATTTGTGGAAAGTTTACTCTTGGTGATACTGACAAATTGATTTCCCTTTCTCCTTTTTTCTGATCAAATTAACTAAAGGTTTATCTACTTTGTTGGTTTATTTTTAATAAAACCAACTCTTAGTTGTATATATTAGCTCCATGATTTTCTTAATTTCAAATTTACTATTCTCTTTTATTTCAAAAATTTCAAAATTTGTATTTAATTGTTTATTTTTAATTTGTTCTTTTTCTAGCTTTTTTCATTTCAAGCCCAATTATTGATCTTTTTTTCCTCTCTTTTATGCAAGTGAATATCTAGATATCTAAAGCTTGCTCTAAGAATTGCTTTGACTGCGGCTCATAAATTTTGTTATAGTGTCTCATTATTGTCATTCTCTTAAATGAAATCATCTATTGTGTCTATGATTTGTTGTTTCATCCACTCATTCTTTTGAATTATACTTTTTAGTTTCCAATTAATTTTTGTCTATTTTTAATGAACATATGAGATTAGATGATCATAAAATCCCTTTTTATAGAAAGTTTGTTTCTTGAGGATGTTTCATTTCTTTTTTTCTTTTGTTTTCATATAATCAACCCTGTGTAAACAAGAATTTTCTAAAATTTTTGTTTTCATTCCATGATATTATAAGCTCCATGTCTTCAAATTAAATTAAAATACTATTATCACACTAGAAAATTCAGCCTCAGGATAAAAACTTCATAATTTTAAATTATTGACTATAAAATACAAAATAAAATAAGTTCATAAATGTGAAAGAAATAGAAGAGATTAAAAAAAGAATATCTCAGTGTATATTTTGTGATAAGGGTTTGTTTGCATAATCAATTTATGTTTTCACAACCAATGTGCTGGGAATGTTCTATTTTCCCCTAATTAGAGAATTTTGAATAATGAAACTTGAAATAACTAAAATTGTGGTTTATAAAGGTTGCATGTGAAACTGTGGGTCAGCCTTCCATAAATATTTATTCAGTGATAATAATGATGAAATATTCCCTAGGCATCTACCTTTGATATATACCTAGCAAAGAAAGATTAGCAGCTGCTGTGTCTTGAGACAGAAAATCCAAGTGCATACCCTCCTTAAGCCCCCTTCAATCCTACCATTGCCACCCTCAACTATCATACTAGAAAAACACATATGTTGGATACTACTTGTAAATTTCAGTATGAGAGATTGATTCATAAAATTTCTTTAGACATGTATTCTTTATTTTAAAAAATGAACATTTCTTTTTTCATAAACCTTTCATAATGTATTTTTCCATAGGATTTATACTTGGAAAGAACATTAAAAAAATTTTATAATTAAAGAAAATTTTATTTTATTTTTTGAGACTAGAATTTCAACTGATCATGAACATCATCTCCCTCAAGATTTTGACTTGATACTCCCGTATTGCCTTTTTAATTTGTTCCTTTTCCTCCTCCTCCTCCTCCTCCTCCTCCTCCTCCTCCTCCTCCTCCTCCCCTCCTTCTCTTCCTCCTGTGTTTCCTCCTCCTCCTCCTCCTACTATTATCACCATACACACACAAGCACACTTACACACACGCAACATGATAGCTGTACTTAGTTCAGACATGTGATTCCTTGGGCTTGCTGCTGGAATTCAGAGCAGATATCTTGTGTCTCAGCAATCTACCAGCTTCAGTCTCCCTAGTGGAGACATTAAAGGTAGGAATTACCAAGTTCTGTCACCAAGCTTCTCATTTCAAAGATATACTAGAATGACAGAGAAAATCATCCAGATAATAAGCTGAGATAAGAAACTCAAAGCAGATATCTCTAGCATAAAAAAGGTTAACTTTAGTATTACTGACTTTTTTACTATTCATATTAAATTTGAATGATTATACTTCTGGACCATGTTCTAAAATAACTTTCTATTCTTATTCTTCAGTTATTTCACATAAGGATGTAGTCAAAATATTTTACAACAAATAACCTATAAGCTCCTTTACATATATATGTATAGACAGAGAAAGGACTATACCTACCTACCTACCTACCTACCTACCTATCTATCTATCTATCTATCTATCTATCTATCTATCTATCTATCTATCTATCTGTCTATCTATCTATATGAAACATGTTATTTGTTTCTGGTTCACAGACATAGAAACCTATCATCAAGGAAATTTGATGATGTCAAAATGAAAAAAAAATAACAGATCCTCTAAAAATACTCCACTATGCTTATTCTTTTTAAAAAAAATTTTTAAAGCTTTTTATTTGCAAAATATGCATAGGTAATTTTTCATCACTGACCCTTGCAAATCTTTCTGTTACAACTTTATCCCTCCTTCTCCCCACCCCATCCCTTAGATGGCAGGAAATAATACATTAATTATGTTAAAATACTGGACAAATCAAATATGTTTTTACATGTATTTATACTTGCTGTATAAGAAAAATCAGATCTACAAGAAAAAAATCTGAGAAGAGAAACATAATGCAAGCAAACATCAATATAGAGAATGAAAATGCTATGTTGTGGTCCACTCTCAGATCCCATAGGCCTCTCCCTGAGAGTATATGGCTTTCTTCATCACTGAACAACTGGAACTTGTTTGAAACATCTCATTGTTGAAGAGAACCATGTCTATCAGAACTGATCATGATATAGTCTTGTTGCCATGTATATTGTTCTCCTGGTTGTGCTCATTTAACTTAGCTTCAGTTCAAGCAAGTCTCTCCAGGCCTCTCTGAAATCATCCTGTTGGTCATTTCATACAAAACAATAATATTCCATAACATTCATATACCATAATTTATTCAGCTATTCTTGAATTGATGTGCATCCATTCATTTTCCAGTTTCTAGCCACTACTAAAAGTGATGCCACAAACATTTTTGCATATATGGGTCCCTTTTTTTTTCTTTATGATCTCTTTGGGATATAAGTCCAATAGAAACACTGCTGGGTCAAAGGGTATGCACAGTTTGATAACATTTTGAGCATAGTTCCAAATTGCTCTACACAATGTTTGGATGTGTTCACAGTTCCACCAACAATGTAGCAGTGTCCCAGTTTTCCCATATTCTCTCCAACATTTGTCATTATCTTTTTCCTGTCATCTTAGCCAATCTGACAGGTGTGTAGTGGTATCTCAGAGTTGTCATAATTTGCATTTCTCTGATCAATAGTGATTTGGAGCACCTTTTCAAATGAGTGGGAATAGTTTTAATTTCATCATCTGAAAATTATCTGTTCATATCCTTTGTACATTTATCGATTGGAGAGTGGCTTGAATTCTTATAAATAGGAGTCAATTCTCTATATTTTAGAAATGAATCTTTTATCAGAATCCCAAAATGGAAAAATTATTTCCCACTTTATTGCTTCCCTCCTAATTTTGTCTGCATTAGTTTTGTTTGTACAAAAACTTTTTAACTTAATATAAACAAAATTATCTATCTGGTGTGCAATTAAGAGGTCCAGTTCTTCTTTGGACACAAATTCCTTCCTTCTCCACAGGTCTGAGAGGTAAACAATCCTATGTTCCTCTAATTTGATTATAATATCACTCTATGTCTAAATCATGAACCCATTTAGATATTATCTTAGTACGTGGTGTTAGGTGTGGGTCAAGACCTAATTTCTTCCCTACTAGTTTCCAATATTCCCAGCAGTTTTTTGTCAAATAATGAGTTTCTATCCCAGAAGCTGGAGTTTGAGGGCTTATCAAACACTAGATTGCTATAGTTATTGCCTAGTTTGTCATGTGATCTTATCCTATTCCACTGATCAACTACTCTATTTCTTAGCCAGAACCAAATGGTTTTGATGACCACTGTTCTATAATAGAGTTTTAGATCAATAAGTTGAGAAAATATTAGTAAAATAAGTTCAATAGAGTTGAAAGTTTCCCAGGAAGTGAATTTATTTAAAAAATAAATATGAAAACTATCAGGAAGACACAGGTAACAAACATCAAATTTAAATTTGCATTCCTGGTTTCTTAATTCCAGAGTCAGTGCTCTTCCCAACAAATAAATTTTCCCACAGAAATATATAATGTAGAAATCTGTTCAAAATGCTGGGAGTCTTCTTTGTTTCCTGTTGACTTTTCAAGTATATCAATGGAATATATTCTCTGCCAGAGAATAATTTGTAAATTTAGATGTTTACAGATTTACTAGTATAATCCCATGATTTTAAAAATCAGAAATCAGAGATTGAGAAAAATAGATATAATCGGGGTCACACAGTTAAATCTGAACTCATTTTTTTCTTTTTTTTTTCTTTTTTAACCCACATTGCTTTATGAATCATGTTGGGAGATAAAAAGGGAAAAATAATGGGAGATTTTCAGTGGGAACATATATTTGAACCCTGGAAATGATCATTCAGTATAAACCACAAAGCTATTTATAATTTATTGATTTCAATAATGAATCACAAAAATCTATAACAGACCTACAAATTTAATGTTTAATAATACAGACTAAATTTAAATGGGTGTCCTGATTTTCAGTGATTGGACTGTTGTCATTTATTTAACTGTTGGGTCTATTCCTTCACCTTCTGCCCCAATCAAATCTTCCCCCAGTTCCTTGAGATTCAAGACAGGCACTTTTATATGTCTGTAATAATGCCCAAAATGTCATTGAAACCTTAAAAGATGGAAGCACAAGATGGAGACTACATGGATGTTGTAGAGCATCTAGTTAGGACCATAAAACTTTGGAAGTTGAGTAACTAAGGGAGTAGAAAGAGCAGAAGAATCATCTTACAATTTGAAAATATATGTTGAGTGAATTATACTACAGGGAGAGTCCAACCTTTCCCATTTGTAAATGCCAGTTACAAAGATCTGGCTTCTTCATGTTAGGCTCTGCCTAACATGGTTCTCCTGTGACCTTTCTGAATTACATTTTTAGTTTTCCATTTCACTCTACTCATTTCCCCCCCTTCTACTTCTCACTTCAACCCCAAGTGTTATACTGTGGGTTTATATTTAATTTGATATAGTAAACGGGAACTGGTTAACTGATAATTTTCATTAGATATAATTTATCTAAACCAGTCAACTTTATTTCCTTATTATACCCTTTCTAATTCATAAGGGTTCAATATTTCTATTATATAGCCCTCAAAATCAAATTATGATTTTGTTTATTTATCCTAAAAGGATTGTTTACCTCAAATTCAATATGATCTTCTTTACTTTTATTTAGATATTTCCTCTTAATTCTATAAAATCACACCCCAAATTCGTATCTCATAGCATTAGTAGAGTAATTGGCATAGTGTCTGCCCATTAAAGTAATCCTCCACTTTTGAAAATTCAATGCACTCATGCATGCAGTCAATTTAACAAGGTCATCTTATCCATTTCATTTCTTTCTTACATCAGGTAAGGGAGGTAGTGTAATTGTATTAAGAGGATAAATAATAGACAAGTTGAGACAAGGGGAAAATAAATAGATGAATGAGCCATTTTCCATTAATTTTCTTTCGCTTTACCTTAAACTACTCCAGGGGCTGATGGCAAACTGCATTTTGTGAAGATTTTTCCCCTGCATTTGTAAGAAATTTTTAAAGTAGCTTACTGATGAGGATCAATTTTTGATCTCCAGTGGCAAATGAGAACATGATGCCCACCGCAAATTTGTTGCTCTCACTTGATTGCCAGTGTAATTGATTCCAAAGGGACACAAACTCTTATTTTGACATAATCTAGTAGAAAGAGAACTTGGTTTGAATTAAGAACATGTGGGTTGAGATTTTTTTTTTATTCCCTAGGTGACATGTTTCCTTTTCTATTCAATGAATGTAGAGTGAGTTTCTCAGTGTTAAGAAGGTGGTGTTAATATTTGCTGTCAGATATATGAAAGTGTTATTTAGGAGAGGAACTAGATTGTTATTTCACCCTTCTAACTATGAAGATTTCAGTTTAACACCTAGAGAAAAACAGCAAAAACAACAGTTATGAAAACAAAACAAAACAAAAACAAAAACAATCAAACTTGTCTATAAGGGGAGTAATACTGCCCCAGTGAATTTGACAACTTTATGGAGTAGTTGATTCTACACTCACTAAAATTTTCTAACAAAAGTTACCTTATTGTTTTTTCCCCCTGGAATGATATGGAAGGTATATTTAATTTGACACAGATTGGTCAAAAGAGTCTCAGTTCCTTTTTAACACTTTTCAACTAATGGATTCTGTCAACAGCAGAGATTAAATTGAAACCAGGTTCTAGGTCTATAGCATATAGTCTTCTAGATAATGTATTATATTCATATAGTCTTTGTCTTGTGCTTTCATGATTTAAGTTCTCAATGACAATTTAGGCATTAAGATAGAAATATAAAAGGGCCTGTCCTGAATCTAAAGGAAATGGGGGAAGATTTGATTGGGGTGAAAGTTCAAAGAATAGATCTAATAGTTAAATAAGGAAATATTGTTTCATCTGTATTATTAAACATTTAATTTGTAGCTCTGTGATAGAATTTCATGATTCATAATTGAAATTAATAAATGATAAATGAACCTATGGTCTATACTGAGTGCTCATTTCCAGGGTCCAAATACAGGTTCCCACTGAAAAATCAAACAGTTGCCTCTTGTGAGCCAATTCAAGATGCCTCCAGCGTGGTGCACCTTGAATGTAGAGTCAGGGAAACTATAGTTATAAAAGTAGTTGAATCTAATGATGATAACCCATGCAGGGACTGGAAGTAGGAGAGGATGGCCAGAGCTGTTGACATGAGTGTGAGATACTTGCTAAAGGCCTTAAATTCCCACATCTTGTGAAGGATGAAAAGTCTTATTATTATCATAAACCAAGATATTAAAGAATTCTGTCAACTAAACTTACAAGTTTTTTATTGGGTTAATGTTATGTACATTACTAGGTTGAATGCTACCATAAACTAAAATAGTTATATTAGGAATTATATTCCAAGAACAAGAAAGCAATGACACAAAAGCAAAGAGCAAAAAGCAGTCCTCCATTGGGGCAAGTCCCCATGTGAAAACAGATGGCCTCTCTAGGTGATGCTTAAAATTATGGGTGTTGCGACTTAGGTCCTGTTTTTGATAATTGGCAGTTCATAAAAACTATCTGAAGGGTACAAAACTAGAGAGGAGTAACTGGGGATTTGATTTCAAATGGGAGAAGGGGAACTTTTCAAATTATAGGTAGATTAGCTTAGATTTTTTACAAAGTTGTGGATTTTGTTATTAGTATTTTAAATATTATATTTTATTAAATATTTCCCAATTACATGTAAAAATTTAAATAATCTTTATTTTTATTTATTCAGTTCCAACTTGTCTTTTTTTATTGTGCCCCTCAAGGCTCCTTGAGAAAGCACACAGTTTGATAGCAATAAAACATGTGAGGTCACATGAAATGCCTTTCCATATTAGCCAGCTTCCAAAAGAAAATACACACACACACAAAAATAAAACAAGAAAAATAAAGTTTTAAAAAAGTGTGCTTCAATCAGCATTTGGAATTCATCAGTCCTTTCTCTGGAAGTTTAGATATTATTTTTTATCATGTTTCTTTTGGGATTGTCTTGGATGATTGTCTATCAGAGTTGCTAATTATTTCAATTGATCATCCTTATAATATTGTGATTACTATTTACAATTGTTCTTCTTGTTCTATTTCATTTTGCATATGTCTTTCTATATTTTTCTTAAACCATACTATTCATCATTTTTGAAGCTTGACAGTATTTCATTGCAATCATGTATTCACAACTTCTTTGGTCATTCCCCAATTTTTGGGTATCCCTCTATAAGCTAGCATGGCTTCCTCAAGAACTACACCAAGCTATATTCATAGTGTTTGATGATAAGATTAATAGAGTGTCCACTCTAACTACCGCTTTTAACATAGCACATCTGGATTATAGAGATAATATATTTCCATTGGAAGAGGCATCATAAGCCTTCTAATTCAACAACCAGCAACAATACTTCTATGTGAGGGTTTCTTAATCTTTTGCACTTGTGATTTTTTTTTTTTTTTTTTTTTGCCCCAGACAATTTTATGAGACTCTAGGTATGTAGGAATATAGAATAGGTGCAGAAATCAAACATATACTCCTAATAAATCATAATTTAATGATTTCCATATTTAGTTAGATGACTCCATATTGGGTCATAGCTCACAATTTAAGAAATTTTGCTCTATACCAAGGATTCTTAATCTTTTATGTTTCAAGGAGCCCCATGGCAGTGTCTACTGAAACTTTTTTATTTTTTTCTTCAGGTAAAGATCAGTCCTGAAAATCATGTTTTTTTTTTTTTTAAATGTTTAGAATAAAATATGCAAAATTGGAAAGAACACCAATTTGAAATATTTTATTATTAATATTTTTAAAAGAAAAAATGTATAATTCCTGTTTAAATTTTACTAACAACTAGTTATCTAATCTTTGGTTTAAAGTCTACGATGCAGGAAGAAGAGGAAACATATCTGAATGCAACCCATTCCATTTTGGGAGAATATTAATTATATGGAAAAAAAAATTTAGGAAGATGTTACATTAAGGTTTTTTTTTTCTTTTTATAGCTTCTATTCATTGCTTCTACTTCTCTTTAAATGAGGAAGAGATAAGTCAGGAGGAGTGAGGAAACACACAGACACACAGACACACAGACACACAGACACAGA
>JAJPUD010021850.1:0-14945 GCA_023553655.1 Myrmecobius fasciatus | reverse complement strand
AAAAGAAAACAGTTCACTGAAAAACAAAATTGGTGAATTGGAAAAAATCACCAATTCACTGGAAAATAAAAATGGTGAACTGAAAATCAAAATTGGTGAATTGGAAAAAGACAACAATTCACTGAAAAATAAAATTGGCAAAATGGAAAAAGAATGCATTGAATCCAAAAATTCAATTGGCCAGCTACAAAAGGAGCTAAAAAAGATAACTGAAGGAAATAATACTTTAAAAATTAAAATTGAACAAATAGAAGTAAATGACTCAATAAGACTTCAAGAATCAGTTAAACAAAAACAAAAAAATGAAAAAATAGAAGAAAATATGAAATATCTCCTAGGAAAAACAACTGACTTGGAAAACAGATCCAGGAGAGACAATTTAAGGATTATCAGACTCCCTGAAAGCCACGATGAAAAAACGAACCTGGATGCTATCTTCCAGGAAATCATGAAAGAGAATTGCCCTGATGTTTTAGAATCAGAAGGCAAAATTGGCATTGAAAGAATTCACCGATCACCTCCAGAAAGAGACCCAAAAATTAAAACCCCAAGGAATATCGTGGCCAAATTTCAAGACTATCGCACCAAGGAAAAGATATTGCAAGCAGCTAGAAAGAAACAGTTCAAATACCGAGGAACTGTCATTAGAATTACAAAGGATCTGTCAGCTTCCACATTGAAGGATCGAAGGGCCTGGAAGCAGATATTCCGAAAGGCAAAAGAACTTGGATTACAGCCAAGAATAAGTTATCCAGCTAGAATGAGCATCATCTTCCAGGGAAGAAGATGGTCATTCAATGATACGGGAGAATTTCACCTATTTCTAATGAAAAGACCTGATCTGAACAAAAAATTTGACCTCCAAATAGAGAACTCAAGAGAAACATAAAAAGGTAAAAAAGAAAACTCCTGAAAAATAGGGAATGAAGGACTCCCACCAAACTCCTTTTATGATACAGACATGGTACTGATACCTAAACCATGTAAAACAAAAACAGAGAAAGAAATTTATAGACCAAATCTCCTTAATGAATATTGATGCAAAAATCTTAAATAAAATATTAGCAAAGAGATTACAGAAAATCATTCCCAGAATAATACACCATGACCAAGTAGGATTTATACCAGGAATGCAGGGATGGTTCAATATTAGGAAAACTATTAACATAATTGACTATATTAATAACCAAATTAACAAAAAACATATGATAATCTCAATAGATGCAGAATAAGCATTTGATAAAATGCAACATCCATTCCTATTAAAAACATTACAGAGTATAGGAATTAATGGACTTTTCCTTAAAATAGTCGGTAGCATCTATTTAAAACCATCAGCTAGCATGATATGTAATGGTGATAAACTGGAACCATTGCCAATAAGATCAGGGGTGAAACAAGGTTGCCCACTATCACCATTACTGTTCAATATTGTATTAGAAATGCTAGCCTTGGCAATAAGACAAGAAAAAGAGATTAAAGGAATTAGAGTAGGTCATGAGGAAACCAAATTATCACTCTTTGCAGATGATATGATGGTCTACTTAGAGAACCCTAGAGAATCAACTAAAAAACTATTAGAATTAATCCCCAACTTTAGCAAATTTGCAGGATACAAAATAAATCCACATAAATCATCAGCATTTTTATACATCACCAACAAAATGCAACAGCAAGAGATACAAAGAGAAATTCCATTCAAAATAAGTATCGATAGTATAAAATATTTGGGAATATATCTGCCAAGGGAAAGTCGAGATCTATATGAGCATAACTACAAAACACTCTCCACACAAATAAAGTCAGATCTAAACAATTGGAAAAACATCAAGTGCTCTTGGATAGGTCGAGCCAATATAATAAAGATGGCAATACTACCTAAACTAATCTATTTAGTGCTATACCAATCAAACTCTCAAGAGATTATTTAACTGAACTAGAAAAAAAAAAAAACAACAACAAAATTCATCTGGAAAAACAAAAGGTCAAGAATTTCAAGGGAATTAATGAAAAAAATTCAAATGAGTGTGGCCTAGCTGCACCAGATCAAAACTATATTATAAAGCAGTGGTCACCAAAACCATTTGGTACTGGATAAGAAATAGAGTAGTGGATTAGTGGAATAGATTAGGTTCACAGGACAAAATACTCAGTGACAATAGTAATCTAGTGTTTGATAAACCCAAAGACCCAAAAACTGCTGGGATAATTGGAAACTAGTATGGAAGAAATTAGGCATTGACCCACACCTAACACCAAATACCAAGATAAGGTCAAAATGGATTCATGATCTAGGCATAAAGAATGATATTATAAACAAATTAGAACAATGTAGGATGGTTTACCTCTCAGACCTGTGGAGGGGGAAGGAATTTGTGACCAAAGAAGAACTAGAGGTCATCATTAATCACAAAATAGGTAAGTTTGACTATATTAAGTTAAAAAGTTTTTGTACAAATAAAATGAATGCAGACAAGATTAGAAGGGTAGCAGTAAACTGGGAAAATATTTTTACATCCAAAGGATCTGATAAAGACCTCATTTCTAAAATATATAGAGAATTGACTCAAATATATAAGAATTCAAGCCATTCTCCAATGGATAAATGGTCAAAAGATATGAACAGACAATTTTCAGACGAAGAAATTGAAACTATTTCTGGTCACATGAAAAGGTGCTCCAAGTCACTATTGATCAGAGAAATGCAAATTAAGACAACTCTGAGATACCACTACACACCTGTCAGATTGGCTAAAATGACAGGAAATAATAATGATAACTGTTGGAGGGGATGTGGGAAAACTGGGACACTGATACATTGTTGGTGGAACTGTGAACGGATCCAACCATTCTGGAGAGCAATTTAGAGCTATGCTCAAAAAGTTATCAAACTGTGCATACCTTTTGACCCAGCAGTGTTTCTAGTGGGCCTATATCCGAAAGATATTTTAAAGGAGGGAAAAGGACCCACATGTGCAAAAATGTTTGTGGCAGCCCTTTTTGTAGTGGCAAGAAACTGGAAATTGAAAAGATGCCCAACAATTGGAGAATGGCTGAATAAATTATGGTATATGGATGTTATGGAATATTATTGTTCTGTAAGAAATGACCAACAGGAGGATTTCAGAGAGGATTAGAGACACTTGCATGAACTGATGCTGAGTGAAATCAGCAGAACCAGGAGAACATTATACACAGCAACAAGACTATACGATGATCAATTTTGATGGACATGGTTCTCTTCAACAATCATGTGATTCAAACCAATTGTGCTGCGATGAAGATAGTCATATACATCCAGAGAGAGGCCTGTGGGAACTGAGAGTGAACCACAACACAGCATTTTAATGCTTTCTGTGAATATTTCCATGCATTTAGTTTTCCTTCTTAGGTTGTTTGTTTTTCTTCTTCTCTTTCTAGATCTGATGTTTCTTGTGCAGTAAGATAACTGTATAGATATGTATACATGTATTTCATTTGTCATATAATTTATCCTATTTAGCATGTATTAGATTACTTGTCATCTAGGGGTGGGAGGTGGGGGGAAGGAGGGGAAAAGCTTGGGAAAAAAAAGTTTTTGCAAAGGTCAATGTTGAAAGGTCACTCATATGTTTTGTAAATAAAAAGCTTTATATAAAAAAAAATTAAAAAACCATATGGTTATCTCAATAGATGCAGAAAAAGCATTTGATAAAATCCAACACCCTTTCCTATTGAAAACACTAGAGAGTATAGGAATAAATGGGCTTTTCCTTAAAATGATTAGTAGTATCTACTTAAAACCTTCAGCAAGCATCATATGTAATGGAGTCAAACTAGAACCATTCCCAATAAGATCAGGAGTGAAACAAGGCTGCCCATTGTCACCATTATTATTTAATATTGTCTTGGAAATGTTAGCTTTGGCAGTAAGACAAGAGAAAGAGATTAAAGGAATTAGAGTAGGTAATGAGGAAACCAAATTATCACTCTTTGCAGATGACATGATGATATACCTAGAGAACCCTAAAGATTCAACTAAAAAACTACTAGAAACAATTCACAACTTTAGCAAAGTTGCAGGATACCAAATAAATCCACATAAATCATCAGCATTTTTAAATATTACCAATGAAGTTCAACAGTAAGAGATGATTATAATGAATTATATTGTTATTATTCCTAACTCTAGTTAGCATTATGGCAGTTTATTTTGATAGTTTAATTTATATGGCAAGTAAAATAGTCTAGATATTTATTTTTATTTTTAATATGTTGCTTTAGCCTACCCAAAAGCAATTAATATTTCTGCAGCTATTGAAATGTTATCAATGTATATAAAGAG
This sequence comes from Myrmecobius fasciatus, assembly GCA_023553655.1. Classification (NCBI taxonomy): domain Eukaryota; kingdom Metazoa; phylum Chordata; class Mammalia; order Dasyuromorphia; family Myrmecobiidae; genus Myrmecobius; species Myrmecobius fasciatus. The sequence continues at coordinate 10,621 of JAJPUD010021850.1, read as the reverse complement.
GAATTCATAATTTTGTTCAAATAATTGTTATGCATCTTATCAAATAGTTTCAATTGTATCAAGAATGTCAAGGTTGCTATGATTTCTGTTTTCTTGTAGTATGTCTCTTTTATAGTAAATACATAATGATATCAAATTTAGAGTTCTGACAATTAACTTTTTATAATGAGTCTAAAATTTATGGTTCTTACAGATTTTGGTGGCATACAATAGAATGAAGAATAAATATTCTAGATAATAGAGTGGAAAATTAATTAATATTTTATTTCTGAAAACATTATTGTTATTTGGCAAATCCTACAATACAACAATCAAAAAGTTCTGATGAAACCTTATGTAAATTAAGACTTTCTTTAATAGTAAATATCAAAAAAGCCATAGAAATATAAGCAGTATTGACAGGTTGACTGAAAGTATATCATAAGTAAGTAATTTCATATATTGAACACTTTCATTCAGTATGGGAATGAGTATGCAACAAATAATTAGTCTTAACAGGATAGTAAAATATATTTTAGATAATAAACTATACTCAAAATAGAAAGATGCTAATTTAGTTATAACAGAATCAACATGGTGACTTAGTAAGCTCAAGGTAAATATCAAATGAAACATACTGACTATACTATCTTGTGTAAATCACCTATTTTTGCTATGTCTCAGACAAATATTTAAGTGTATAAAATTAAGTGGAAGCATTGATATGACTAGTTTACAAAGAATTTCCTTGTCAAGAGTCATTTAAACCATTGAATTTGTTAGGTGCTGTACAAAAAGTAAAAACAAAACAAAACAAAATAGTACTAGACTACAACCTATAGATACTATAATGATTGGAATGAAATTGGAAATTAAATTCTCTAGTATAGTGGTGACAGAGTCAAATAGAAACAGTCACTGAAACATTCATGAACATTTCTGCAACATGCATGTTGACTTAGACAAGCATAGATGAGCATTAATGTTTCCCCATTACATTTTAACCTGGTTCCAGAGGACTCCAAAAGGTCAGTCAGTAGGTTCCATGTTTGACATTGTTGCTTTAGTTTATTATAACCCTCTGCTGCAGCAATGGATTTTTTAATTTAGTATCATAAGTATAGAGAGATTAAAAAAACAAAAAACATTTTTACTAAATTGTAAAACTTATAGTTGCTCCTTAAGACCTTTCTGGGTTTTTTTTTTTTTACTTTGTTAAAGTTTTTTATTTACAAAACATATGCATGGGTAATTTTTCACATTGACCCTTGCAAAACCTTCTGTTCCAAATTTTCCCCTCCTTCCCCTACCCCTTCTTCTACATGGCAAGTAACCCAATACATGTTAAATATACTAAAACATATGCTAAATCTAATATATGTGTACATATTTATGTAGTTATCTTACTGCACAAGAAAAAATGGATCAAAAAGGGAAAAAACATAAAGAAAATAAAATGCAAGCAACAACAGAAAAAGTGAAAATCCTATATTGTGGTCTACACTCAATTCCCACAGTCCTTTCTCTGAGTGTAGATGGCACTCTTCATCAGTACACAGTAGAAATTGTTTTGAATCATCTCATTGTTGAAGAGAACCACATCCATAAGAATTGATCATGGTATAATCTTGTTGTTGCTGTTTATAATGATCACGTGGCTCTGCTCATTTCATCCAGCATCAGTTCATGCAAGTCTTTTCTGGCCTTTCTGAAATCATCCTGCTTGTCATTTCTTATAGAACAATAATATTCCATAACATTCATATGCCATAATTTATTCAGCCATTCTCCAATTGATGGGCATCCATTCAGTTTCTAGTTTCTATCCACAACAAAAAGGGCTGTTACAAACATTTTTGCACATGTGGGTCCCTTTCTCTCTTTGAAGATCTCTTCGAGATATAAGCCCAGTGGAAACACTGCTGGGTCAAAGGGCATATACAGTTTGATAAAACAATGCATCAGTGTCCCAGTGTTCCCACATCCCCTTCAACATTCATCATTATCTTTTCCTGTCATCTTAGCCAAACTGAGAGGTATGTAGTGGTATCTCAAAATTGTCTTAATTTGCATTTCTCTGATCAATAGTGATTTGGAGCACCTTTTTATATAAGTAGATATAGTTTCAGTTTCTGTATCTGAAAATTGCCTGCTTTATCTGAGATCAGAATGGCTATTCTTGCTTTTTTATTTCACCTGATGCATAATAGATTCTGCTCCAGCCTTTTACCTTTACTCTGTATATATAACTCTGCTTTAAATGAGTTTCTTGTAAATAACATGTAGGATTGTGGCCGTTAATCCAGTCTGCTATCTGCTTCAGCTTTATGGAAGAGTTCACCCTATTCACATTTATGGTTAAAACTGCTAATTCTGTATTTCCTGCCATCTTATTCACCCCCAAATTATACCTTTCTTTTTCCTTTTCCCCTTTCCCTCCTCCCCAGTATTTTACTTATGAACATCATTTGCCCTTTAGAGCACTGCCATTTTTCTTATACCTTTACCTTATTATTTCTGTTTTCCCTTCTGTTGGCTTACCCTTTCCCTTTTTCTCTTTCCCCTCCCACTTTTCTATAAAAGGAGAGAAGATTGTCTGTGAAACCAAACCTGCAATATTCTCTCTTTGAGTCAAATCTAATGAGAGTATGATTCACACAATATTCATCCTCCTCCCTTCTTTCTCTCAATTACAAGAGGTTTTCTATGCCTCTTCATGAGATGTAATTTTACCTCCACTTTCTTCTTTTTCCAGTACAATTCCCTTTCCATGCCGATTTCTTTTTTTCATATTATATCAACAAAATCAAATTATACATGCACTCTTTATGTATACCCATAACAGAAATATAATTTCAAGAGTTTTTTTTTCTTTTTACCTTTTTATACTTCTCTTGAGTTCTATATTTGGAGGTCAATTTTTTTTTTGTTTAGTTCTGATCTTTTTTATCAGAAATAAATGGGATTCATCTGTTTCAATGAATGTCCATCTTCTTCCCTGAATGAAAATATTCAATTTAGCAGGGTAATTTATTCTTGGCTACACTCTAACATTCCTTTGCCTTTCAGAATATCACATTCCAAGCCCTTCAAGCCTTTAAGGTGGAAGCTGCTAGGTCCTGGGTAATCCAAATTGTGGCTTCTTGGTATTTGAATTGTTTTTTTCTGGCTGCTTGTAATATTTTTTCCTTGGTTTGATAGTTTTGAATTACAGCCACAATAATCCTTGGAGTCTGAATTTTGTGGTCTCAGGAGGTGTTCAGTGAATTCTTTCAATGGCTATTTTACCTTCTGTTTCTATTACATTCAGAAGATTATGATGATTTTCTGAAAAAAATAGTATCTAATCTCTTTTTATCATCATGGTTTTCAGGAAGTCTAATAATCCTTAGATTGTATCTCCTACATCTATTTTCAGGATCAAATGTTTTCCCAACTAGATATTTTACACTTTCTTCTATTTTCTTTCTTTTTTTTTGCTTAAATGACTCTTGTTGTCTCATTGTACCATTCATTTGTATTTCTTGAGTTCTGATTTTTAGTGAATTATTTTCTTCAAATATTTTCTTCATTTACCTTACTTTAATTCTTTTTGTATTTGTCCAATTGGATTTTTAAATGAGTTGTTTTGTTCTATGCATTTTTCCCCCATTTCACAAATTCTGTTTTTTAAGGAGTTATTTTCTTTTTCCATTTCACAAATTCTGTTCTTCTGGGGGTTGTTTTTGCTTTTCATTTCACAAATTCTGTTTTTTTTTCAGGGAATTGTTTTCCATTTCCATTTTCCATTCTCTTTCCAATTTCCATTGGAAGAAATTCCAATTCTTGAAAACTGATTTTTCAAGAAGTTATATGCTTTTTCCATTTCACTAAAGCTATTCTGGTGAATTTTTTTCAGATAATTTCTGTGTTGCCTTTTCAAACCCTCTTGCAAAGTTTTCATTTCCTTCCCCCATTTTTCTTTTAGCTCTCTTTTAAGATCTTTTTAAAATTAATTTCTTGTGGGAGAGTCTTATGTGATAGGGGCCAATTTATGTCACCCTTTGGTGTTTCATCTGGATACAATCTGCTTTCAGTCTCCTCAGTGTTTGAAATCTATTCTTCTCTTTCACCATAAAAACTATCTATAGTCAGATTTCTGTTTACTTTTTTATTCATTTGTTTTTAAAGTTGAGTTAGGTTTTTAGAGTAAGGGAAATTTTCCACGCTTCCTCCACAATTAGCAGCAGCTGTGCTGAATTTGTGCTGGTGCTGGGTGGATGTGGTGAGGCCCAGAGAAATTCTGGTGTTCTGGAGCTCACTATTTACCTTTTGCCTTTGTGTTGTACATTTTATAACTTCTGTGCTGATCCACTAGCTTTAAACCAGGGCAGAGTAACTAACACTGCTATAGATTCCTCCCTGTAGATTCTCTGGTGCTCATAGCCCCAGAACTCTACCCTGCCTGCACTCCCCAACATCTGTGCTCAGCCCTGCTTGTGCTTGGCCTGCCTCCTTTCTTGCCTGATTGAAACAGACCTTTTCTGACAATTTTTGATATCTTCTTCTGGTAATTTGTTACATTCCCAATATCTGTGAGTTCTGCCAGTCCAGAACTTATTCAGAGACTGAATTTGGTAATTATTGTGAGGGTCTTGGGATGAATTTAGAAAGAAACTTGTTTCCTCTACACATTTTGGCTGTGCCCTCAACCCATCCTTATGAACTTTCAAAATAAAGAGAAGAAGGGCAGCTAGGTGGCCCAGTGGATAGAGCACCAGCCCTGAAGGCAGGAGGACCTAAGTTCAAATCTGGTCTCAGACACTTAACATTCCCTAGCTGTGGGACCCTGGGCAAGTCACTTAACCTCAATTGCCTCAGCAAAAAAGCAAAAAAAAAATAATAAATAAAATAAAAAATAAAGATAAGAGTAAATATTCATTTTAACAAGTATATGGAATTAAATTAAACCTGAAGAATGCAATGGGCATGAATTTTTCAGGATTTGATTAATTTAAAGTATCTAAATTTGTTTTTTTTTTTTAAATTCCCTTGTTCCTGGTATATTCTCTGAGTCCCAGATTTCATTATCACTTAGAGTCAAATTACATGCACATCTAGAGAATCATTGTGATGCTTTTCTAATAAGGTTAATGAATATCTTAATAGTTGTTAAAAAGACAATGTTTCATAACTATTTTTATATCAAATATGAAGAAAGTGTGGACTTTAGTAATTAAAAATTTATAATGAGTGCTCTACTACTGAGTCACATTTCAGAGGAGTTTATTCAGTTCAATGTAATCCATTATCAGTTCTCAGCTAGAAACCTCAGTGCATTGCTTTTGATAGTGACCTATCTTTTCACTTTTATAATCAGGTGGATGGATTGTCATATAATATTGCTTGAATGAAAAAATTCATGTGCATTCTAGTTGATAAAATATTATTTAGCATGCTATGTTATAGCCAACTTTAATATATATTTAAAATCAATATTCATATAAATTTTATTTCTTGTATTTTTAATAGACAGAGCTTCAGATTTCAATATTAAAAATCTATTTGTTGATTCTTGGGGTGGAGTCAAGATGGTGGAATAAAGTCAGGAAGTTGCTCAAGTTCTTCCAGTTTCCTTGAAAAACCACATGAAACCAATGCTCTGAACAGTCTGATGGAATGAAATCACTCTTCAGTTCAAGATAGAATGAAAATACTTCTAGAAAGGTCAGTCACACTAGGTTGAAAAAAGTGTTCAGCCTAAATCAGATAGACTCTGGGAAATCTGGTGAGAAGATGTTAATCACAGTAAATCAGCAATTGAATTCTCAATCCAGACTGACTAGAAGAGATAATCATTGGGGCACTTTCCAGTTCCATCTCAGAAGGTGAATTCTGGGAAACCAGGCTGTTTCCTGAACAGAGTAGACACGGCTACCTCCTATGAACATGAGTCCCTGTGCTCCAGTACAAATGTGAGAGCAGCACAGGAAGCATGGGACAATGCCACCTTCTTTACCTAGGACCAGAGCTTAACTATTAAGAGAGAGAGACACACACACACACACACAGAGAGAGAGAGAAACAGAGAGATAATACCAAAAGAAAAGGAAAGAAAATGAGCAAGAATCAGAAAAGAGCCTTGACCATAGAAAGCTACTATGCTGATAGGGCAGACCAAAATACAAAGGTAGATAAGGATAGAATGAGAAGAGGTGCAAAAGACCTATTGCAATAGAGGGGAAAAAGGGAAGAGAATGAGCATTGTCTGAAACTTGGTCTTATCAGTTTTGGCTTTAACAGGGAATAATTTAATCTTTCAGCTGCTTGTAGAAACTTATCTAATCCTATAAAGAAGTATGAGGAGAAAGAGGGAAAAAAAGAGAGGGACAAGATAGAAGGGAAAGCAGAAATACTAGGGGAAAAGGTAAGGGAAAGGGGTAAGAGCTGACAGAAGATAAGTTAGTGGACTGGGTGGGTAAAAAAGAAAACCACATGACTAAAGACAGGGTGGAAAGAGAGAATAAAATATATATACAAGGGAGATAATAGGATGAAGGAAAATGCAGAGCTGGTAATAATCACTGTGATGTTAATGGGATAAACTCTCCCATAAAATGGAAGTAAATAGCAGAGTGAATTAAAAAAAAAAAAAAAAAAAAAAAAACAGAATCCTACAATATGTTTCGTCACATTTGTCACAGAAAGACACATAAAGAGTAAAGGTAAAAGGTCAACAGAATTTATTATTCAATTGTATCAATTCAGATCTCTAATAAAGCAAAAGTAAAAATAGATCTTGTTAAAAAAGAAAAGCAGGGAAAGTATATGTTGATAAAGAGTACAGTAAATAATGAAGTAGTAATGATACTAAATTTGTATGTACCAAGTGGTAGAGGAGGCACCTTCCTAGAGAATGCATTAAGCCAGTTACAGGAAAAAATAGATAGCCAAATTATTCTACTGGGAGAACTCAATATTCCCCTCTCAGAATCAATCAAATCTACCCACAAAATAAGCAAGAAAAAAACTAGGGAGGGTAATAAGTTCCTAGAAAAGCTAGATATGATAGGCCAGTGTAGAAAATTGAATAGGCACAGAAAGAAATGCATCTTTTTTTTGGCAGTACATGGCAACTACAGAAAATTTGACCATGTAGCAGAGTATAAAAATTTTACATTCAAATGCAAAAAGATAGAAAGAGTAATGCTTTTCATATCATAATGGAATACAAATTATATTCAATAAAGAGACTAAAAATAAGTGTAAATTGAATAATCTAATTCTAAATAATGAGTGAGTCAAACAACAAATCACTGCAACAATAATCACTTTCATCCAAGAAAATTCCGAAAATTAGACAACATACCAAAACCTATGAAAAGCAGCCAAGGTAGTTTTAGGGGACATTTTTTTTTCCTCTAAATAGCTGCAGGAATAAAATAGAGAAAGAGAAGACCAAAAAATTAGGAATGCAATTTTAAAAAGCTAGAAAAAGAACAAATTAAAAACCCCAATTAAATAACAAATGAGAAATTTTGAAATTCCAATGAGAGATTAATCAAATGGAAACTAAGAAAAACATTGAACAATAAATGAGACTAAGAGTTGGTTTTGTAAAAAAGCTAACACAATAGATAAACCTTCAGTTACTTTGATTCAAATAAAGAAAAAAAAAACAAATCACCAGCATTAAAAATGAAAAATGAACTTATCCCCAATGAAAAAGATATTAAAACAATAATTAGAAGCTATTCGGCCAACTCTATGGCAGCAAGTCTGACAATCTAACTTAAATAGATGATTATTTACAAAAATATAATTTGCTCAGGTTAATAGAAGAGGAAATAAAATACTTAAATAGTCCCATTTTAGAAAAAGAAACTTCATTAATCAACTCCTAAAGAAAAAATGTCCAAAACCTGATAGTTTTGCAAGTGAATAAATTCTACTAAATATTTAAAGAACAATTAATTCCACTATTATGTGAACTATTTGGAAAAAGTAGTGCCAAATTCATTCTATCATACACATATTCCATTGATATGTAAATCAGGAAGGGCCATAAAAATAGGTCCTGGAAGAACAGTATGAGAGGGTAATACTTACCTGGACATTTTCTCACTAGCTCCTGAAGTTCCTTAAAAAAAAACTAAACTACATTAGAGGCACACATTTTATTTGGGCTGTGGAAATTCTTTGTACCACACCTACTGAATAAGCCAAATCAGATATTTTTATTTATATCTTCTGAGTAATAAGTAAGAGCTAGCATAGTTTCATAAACTCATTAACCTGAGTGGACTGAAAGGACTGACTACTAGCCAAATTAGGAAAATATACAGCACAAATGTTGTATTTGGATTCATCTGCAAAGATGGTCAGTCCTTTAAGAGAAATCTTAGAAACCTTTTCTTCAAATCCCCATGGTCAATTATGTAATAGCCAGGCTATCTTTAAGGGGGACCATTGTGTAAAATTTGGAGTTGTGGTCAATAAAATTTGCCACGTTGGGGTGGTTTCACAGCATTCATTAATGTGTGCATTGGTACAAAAGGTGTACCTTTTGTTATGTACTATCCCAGGTAATTGTATTACTAATTTAATAGTCTTTAATAACATTCTAGTTAAAAGCACTGGGTAAAATCATTGTTTGATATTTAAAGACATCAGAGCAACTTCCTGGACAATAACTATTTGATTTTCTCTCCTGGATCTATTTTTCAGATCATTTGTTTTTCTAATGATTATTTTACATTTTCTTATTTTTTCCCATTCTTCTGATTTTTCTTTGACTGATTTTTGATGTCTCATGGTCATTGGCTTCCATGTGCTCAATTCTCTTCCATAATAATGTTGGCCTTGAGATTAATTATCCCTTTATGTTTCACACATGTAGGCATTTTGTCATTGTTGTCCTCTTTGGAGATTCTGTTTTTCTCTTCCCTATTACCATAATAGCTTTTTATGGTAATAGGTTTTTTCCTGCAAATTTTCCAAGTTATTTTATGACAAAGTTGAACCCTGCTCCTGGATCATAGGGGAAAGGTTTTTGTACTGGGGAAAAAAGTGCCTATGGATTTTTGCACAAAGGCCTCTGACTGGGCAGCTCACTCATTGCACTGGAGCGACCTGTCCTAGTCTTGTCTATGATTTGGGAGTTCTGAGGCTGCCAGCCTGTCTTCTGTGCTGAGACTGATCCTCACAACTGGATTACTATGCCCCCAGATTGCTAAACCAGGACCACAGGTTTTCAGTTACTGACCTCTGTTGTGGGCAAGTGATTCCCCTTGTCTTCTCTGGACACCTATTTGTGCTCACCTGTGCTTCCCCTTTGTCCAAATAACACAGACTTTTCCTGTCATTCTCCTAAACTAAGTTCAGTTGAAAATTTGTTTCCTCCATCTTTTTTGAGTTCTGTCACTCTAGAATTTGTTTAGAGGGCTATATTTAGAATTGTTTGGAGGAAAACTGGTAAGACCTCAGGCAGCTTCTCAATTTTGTTGTTGTTGTTTGTTTTGTTTTGTTTAATTTTTTCCACCATCTTGGTTGTGACCCTTTCCATTACATTTTTTATAAAATAACAAGTTCAGCTGCTGTTCACCTATGATATTCTGTTTCACCAAAGTAAAAGCTCTCTGACCAGCTTTTGTAGAGCCAGAGAACTGAAGAAGAGACACTCTATTTACAGGACACCATATGTGTGAAGTGGAATATCAGACAGAGAGATGTAGCTCTTTACTAAGCCTAAAAGACATATCATAGCATTCAACTAAAGCCAACCCAAAGTGCTTGACTCTGAAATGATAATCATGCTATCTAGAAAAGAATAAACAAATATTTTTGAATTAAAAAAGAAAGATAAAGAAAGAAATTTTATGTTCCTGAAAGGAATCATGCAAAAAAAAAGAAAGAAAAAGAAAGAAAAGAAAAGAAAAAGAACAGCATTATAAAAAATGTCCATGTTGAAATGCTTTAGTATACAATTCATTAAAAAATTATTTGAATGAGAAGAAGTCATGGACAGTAACCCAAAAGTAATTAGATGCTACCTTATCCTCTTTCAGTTTTGGATAACTTTAAGTGAAAGGTAAAGAAAAAGAAAAGAATTGGGTAATGGCTGGAGAAGCTAGAATTAAAAGATTTTATATTTACTCTAATTGTAATATCAAAGAACATACATTTTCTAAATATCTTGTGGAACTTTTATATAAAATGACCATGCACCAAGAAAAAAGTAAATAAAAGCTAATATAAAAATGAAGAAATATTTAATATACTCATAAGTATTTAATACAAAACATGGTAATGCAATAATATAATAATTAGTTCATGGGAAAAAGCAAAAAACACAGACATAAATTGAATCTTACCAATGAAATGTTAAATAATAAATATGTCAAATAACAAATCATGTAAGTAATTAATAAGCTTAAAATAATATGACACATCATGATGAAATAACATGAAAATTTCTAGGTTTCTATTAAAGTAGGACTCAGGGATAAATTATATCCTTAGAAGCATACAATTAATTTATAAAAAAAAAGACCTTAAAGAACTTAATAGTCATTTAAAGTTATAAAGCCAATAAATACACAACCTAAAATAAATACAAATGAGGATATATAAAATCAATGAACAATACTTTAAAACCATTTTT
>JAJPUD010021849.1:0-18711 GCA_023553655.1 Myrmecobius fasciatus | reverse complement strand
AAGAAAGAGAGAGAGTGAGAGAGAGAGAGAGAGAGAGAGAGAGAGAGAGAGAGAGAGAGAGAGAGAGAGAGAGAGGGGACATGCAAACAACTATGTACACATAAAATATATACAAGATAAATTGGAGGTCTTCTCAGAGAATATGCACTATCAATAAGGACTAGAAAAGGCTTCTTGCAGAAAGCAGGAAACTGAAACTTGAAGGAAGATGGAGAAGCATGTAAGGCAACTAATGAAAATGCACAGAATTAGAAGATAAAATATCCTGATCAAGAAAAATTTAGGTCAGAATTAATGGATTGTAGAATATGTAGACTACATTAAGCTATAAGAAGACTTTTGAGATAGGAGGGAATTTTAAAGGAGGATAATGTACATTTTCCCTTTTGTACCTCTTATAATCTTTTCAGGCAATGAAAATACTCTCACACTGAATTTCTTTCTCAGATGAGCCTTCTATTCCTTGGGAAAAAGAATTTCTAAAAATCAATCCACCATATCCCACAGAGAGTTCACTGTGTACTCTGGAGGCTCTATGTTCCTAGGACACCTGGTGGTCCTTGGAATATTGTCCTTCATCTTCCTTCTGCCTAGGATATATGTCAGGTTAAAGTGCTAAGGTTAAAGTCCAGGACTCTGCCTGCAAGATACTACTAGTATTCTGAACAGTCTTGGAACCAATTCCAATTAACCCAGAAAATCCAGAGACACTGACTGATTTTTAGACATTCCAAACCAATGGTACCCACTTTCTTGTAGATGTCCATCATTTTGTGGGGAAACCTAAAAATGCTCTAATATATCACTCATTAGACCCCAAAGGCCAACTCCTTCTTATATTTTAGAGATATGTCTCAGATAAAATAACTGGTGTAATTACCAGATTATAGATTTAGAATAGAGAGAGTCTGAAAACCCATCTAGCCTAAACTCCTCATTTCATAAATGAGGATAGGGAATCTCAGAGAAATTAGGGAACTTATGCAAGGTCACATAGAGCATAAGTAACAAAGCTGAGATTCAAACTCAGAGCTTCTGACTGCATTGTTATTTCTGTGACATCAAGTTACCACTTATTATCTACCCTCTCTCGTTGAGCTTAGCAGGTCATTAATCATCTGCATTTCCACTATCCCTGTTGCCCTGGAGTCTGTGAATCCAGGCAGGATAGGCCTATGAAGGATTGTTGGGGCAGGAGCTCATTTCTCAGGGACCTAGTTATGCTCGATCCCTTACTCTATCCCTATTTCTTGACAGCCATCCAGTGCATTTCAACTTCTAGAAAACCAAGCTCATGTTTTTTCTCTTGAGTGCTTCTATTAAACACATACTTATCTTTGTCCACAATGAAGCAAAATTCTGCCAAGATGCTTCAGGGACATTTTTCCAGTGTCACTTTGAAAAGTGACTGAAGAGCCTGACAAACAGCATTCCTGGCTTGAATTTCTTCAGTCAAGTATGTTTAATTTTGTTTGATCTCTTTTCTGATATCAGCTGCCCAAGAAAAGCAAATGATTGGGGGACTCATGGAAATAATTTGTGTAGTCTCTGACTTTTTACTCCTTTTGTTACTCTTTCACACTCTGCCTCTGCCTTCCTAATTGACCACCAGGTAACTTCTGAATAGAAGAAGATGGCAAAGGAAGACCAGGAGCTGTTCTGATTGCTCAAGCAGTAAGAGCTGATTATCTGTTACACCCCCTCCATCTTCCCACCAACCTGACTTCGACAACCACTGCACCTCTGTTCAAGACTTTGTTCAGCAGTCTCTCCAACCTTTGCATCCCTCTGCAATGGTACCATGCTTGCTAGGTTAATGACTGCTTTGGTGTTTGCAAGGATAGTCTCTCAATTTGGCCACTGCAAGTAAAGAAAACCTAGCCCTACTTTTGTTTTATTGTTCAGTCATTTCAATCATTTCCAATTCTTCATGACCCCATTTGGAGTTTTCTTGGCAAAGCTACCAGACTGGTTTACCATTTATTTCTTCAGCTTATTTTACAGAAGAAGAAACTGAGGCAAACAGAGTTAAGTGGCTTGTGCAGGGTGACACAGCTAATAAACTAATGAGACAAGATTTGAGCTCAGGAAGATCAGTCCTGACTTCAGGCCTGGCACTCTATCCATTGTACCACCCAGCTGCCCCATCCCCTACTATCTCAACCCACCTCCAAAAAAATCAATGATCTTGGGCAAGTTTCATGTTTCAACAGAGCCCCTAGTTCTTTCTGGCACAGTGAATCCTGCAATACTTTTAAATAATTTTTTCATAAAGGCCTTCTCTAGATCATTTCCCACCCATGGAAATCCTAAAAATATAAGTATCTGATGCTTTTTTGCTTTCACAAAACAGTAGTCATCATCTCCTCTGCAAGCATTTAGACTAACAATTCATTGAAAAGTGGAACGTTTTTATTTAACTTGATTTTTCAAATACAGAGCAATGTCATTTCTGAGCACCTCTGCCTTCAGAAAAATTTTGCCTTTTGTGGAAGATATCAAACATATTTACTTCTACTGGGTCCAACCTTCTATCAGGGCATATACAGCTCACAGAACCAATAAAGGGTTCAGTCCAGTTTATTCCCCTTGTCATAGATCCATAGTTTATTACACATTGGTGCAGAGTTCCAGGATAGATACATCTCTTTAACAGTGACAAGGGAATGATTCTATCATTATTTCAGCATCTCCATATGACACTACCTCCTTATGGGCAAACCTCTCTTCAGACCTATATACAGCTTGATTATCTCCATTTATTTCCTTCCATAATCTTATTCTCTCGTGTCTAAAAATGAAATCTTTTTTCATGTAACCCAGGAGTCCTTCATGACTGATGGAGGAAAGATTTACTGAATTCCCACATTTATATGTGTGTGTGTGAATTATTGCTCCATTAGATTATGTATTCCTTGAAAGCAGAGTTGATGTTATATCTTTTTATCCCCTATATATATATCACCATGCTTTGTAAAGAAGAGATAATAAGAATGTCTTCAGCTGAATTAAAGAAGCAAAGAGGTTTTGAGAGAGAAAGGGGAAAGGGATCTTATATCCAAAGATCTCAGTCTTCTCATTAAAGTTCTCTGCTCCAAATGTAGGGAGCAAGGTTGACAGGAGTAGTTCTGGAGAAGATAGGGACTACACTAGTTATTTCATTGATATAGGAACTTCTAGATGAAGAAACTCCCTCTACCAATTCAAGTTGACACCCTGAAATTAGACTCTTAGACAGTTACATACAAAGCTGAGAAGTTAAATTATTTGTCCAGGGTCACACAGAAAGAATATGTGAGAGGTATGTATTAAACCAAGGTCTTTGTAGCTCCAAAGCCAGTCTCTGTGTATTCTACTATGCTGATAGAAGCAGACAGACAGACAGAGAGTTACTTTTGAATTTAAGATGCTTGTTTTATGTGGTTTTTGACTGATTTTTTTTCCTAGGGAGCAGTGGCACTAGACAGGAGAGGGGCCCCACAGCTATTATAGTTTGACAGTGTCCATAAACAGGCTCTAAAATATCAGTACCAGAAGTTACCATTGTCTATGGGCCACAATTGTCCATTTTCAAAATGGCAGTTCATTTTGATCTGCCTAACTTCCCTGGGGCTTCAGGCAAGGCCTACAAGGACCTAGGTTAACAATAGAGGCCTTTTGAAATATTTCTTGAATAAGTTATGATATATGAACATTATGGAACATTATTGTTCTGTAAGAAACGACCAGCAGGATGATTTCAGAAAAGCCTGGAGAATGGAACAGCTAGGTGGCACAGTGGATAGAGCACCAGCCCTGAAGTCAGGAGGACCTGAGTTCAAATTTGGTCTCAAACACTTAACATTCCCTAGTTGTGTGACCTTGGGCAAGTCACTTAACCCCAATTGCCTCAGCAAAAAAAGAAAAAAGAAAGCTTGGAGAGATTTGCATGAACTGATGCTACATGAAATGAGCAGAACCAGGAGATCATTATACAAGGCGACAAGATTATGTGGAAATCAACTCTGATAGTCTTGGTTCTTTTTAACAAGGGGGTGATTCAGGTCAATTCCAATAGACGTGATGGAGAGAGCCATCTGCATCCAGAAAGAGCATTGTCAGGTAACCCTGTGGATCAGAACATAGTATTTTCACCGTTTTGTTGTTGTTTGCTTTATTTTTTTCTCTTCCTCATTTTTTTTCCTTTTTGATCTAATTTTTCTAGTGCAGAATGATAATTGTGGAAGTATGTATTGTAGAATTGCACTGTTTAACACATATTGGATTAATTGCTGTCTAAGGAAGGGGGTTGGGGAAGGGAGGGAGAAAAATGTGGAACACAAGGTTTTGCAAGGGTGAATGTTGAACATTATTTATGCATATGTTTTGAAAAAAATTATTATTAAACATAAAGTGGGGGAGAAAGAATGTCCTGAGTTGATCATTCTCAAAATAGCTACAATCTTCAGGGCAAAAAATAATCCTGCAGTCCTGGGACTTGAGTCAGCAGCAGTTACCGCATATAGAATCCGGCTACTGATCTCAGAAAAATAAACATAACAGAAATAATATAATTAACCCTTTTTTCTATCCAAAACTGCCATCCCTGGGGCAAGATATCCTCTAGAGTTGCCATTGCACAGAATCATCTTCCTTAAGTGTTATTGTAACCAAGGTTCGTATCTTTAGAGGTCACTGTATCCTTGATCTCACTGATCTGAGAGGCACTGGCATCCAGGGTGATGATTCTAAAGAACTGCCATCCTCCAAAGTCACCATTTCCTGGGGTCTTTATTCAGAGGTCATCTTTGCCTAGGGTAAGCATCATACATGTCATTCACTGTTGCTCTGAGTCCCTATCAGGAGGATCAGAATCTCTTATCTCATTATCTTCCTGTCAGCAAACCTTTGGGTCATTTCAGGAAGAGTTAGAATCTTTAAGGATCAATTTTTGAAGTAGATAAAGACAAGTTTTATCCTTACTGTGATCACCAGTCCCTTTTCCACCTCGCTCTTTTCCCAGGCAAATTACCCCTATACTGATTATACTCTTACTCTTTCTCAAACCCTGAGTTACTCTTCCCCTTTTCAAAGCAGCCCAAATTTATACTGTCTTCTACTCTTTTTTAAAAAAAAAAATGTTCCAATTACATGTAAAAACTATTTTTTAACATCCTTTATAAAAATTTTGAATTCCAAATTCTCTCCTTCCCATACTCTTTGGCCTTCTTGAGACAGCAAACAAATTGATATAGGTTATAAAGGTGTAGGCCTGCTAAACAATTTCCATATTAGTGATGTTGTGGGGAAAAAACACAGACCAAAAAAAAACAATAAAAAATAAAATAAAAAATTCTTTGATCTGCATTAGACTCTTATCAGTTCTTCCTCTGGAAACGGGTAGCATTTTTCATCAAAAGCATTTAGGTATTGTCTTGGATCTTTGTATTTCTGAGAATAGTTAAGCCATTCACTGTTGATCATCCATCCGATAGGGCTGTTACTATGTGCAACACTGTCCTGGTTTTGCTCACTTCACTTTATGTCTTTTTAGATTTTTCTGAAAGCAATCTGGTCTTCATTTCTTATAGTACAAGAGTATCCCATCACAATCATACATCACAACTTGTTCAACCATTTCCAATTGATAGATAACCCCTCAATTTCCAATTCTTTGACACCACAAAAAAAAACTGCTTTGAATATTTTTGTACATATATGTCTTTTTCCTTTTTGTTTCTCTTTGGGATACAGACCTTTATCTTCTACTCTTCAATCCCTTACTCTCTGGTCATATTGTTACCCTCACTTTGGACTATTATTCCTACTGTCTCCTTTCTTCTACTTTTGTGCTGCTCAATGTAATTGAATGAAATCATTCAATTACACTAACTAAATCCACTGCAAATTTAGGTCATCTAATCTCGAAAGGACCTTCACTGCACCAAGGCAACTTTAATCCCTATCAGTAACTGTTCTGACTCTGACTTCTCCCATCAAGTCTCTCACGGCATTTCATCTTCATGCTCTTTCAGGTAAGGTCCTGTCCTAATATTTTGTGGAGAAATGACAAGACATTTGCCTCAAACCTCTTTCCCTTTTCTCATTTCCCAATTCCTTGACTACTTTCTCCAAGATGTCCTCCTTTATTTGATTCTCTAATGAAGAGATGACCCTTCCCTTCACTAAGACTAATCTTTCTACATATCTGCTTGATTCTGTGTCTTCTCATCTACTAGATAGACCCATTATCATCCACTTTTTCTCTCCAGTATTCTATCTCTCCTTGTCTACTGGTTCCTTTCCTGTTGCTGGCTCCTCTCTCTTTTGGATTTTCCTGATATTGTTATCCCCTGCTGCTTCTACCTACGCAACTATTCCTTCTCAGTCTCCTATTCTGGATTATCATTAACATCATGTCAACTAACTATGAATATAAGCCAAGATTCTGTCCCAGGTTCTCTTCTCTTTTCACTCTATATTGTCTCTTCCATTAACCTCATCAGCTCCCATGGGTTCAATTATCATCTCTATACAAATAATACCCAAATCTAATCCCAGGTCCTTTCTTAAACACTAGTCACAAATCTCCAACTTTCTACTTTTATATTTCAAACTGAATGTCCCATGGGCAACTCAGATTCAACATTTCCAAAACAGAAGTCATATTCTTTCCCTAACCACCCTTCTGAATTTCCCTGTTACTTCTAGGAGTATCATTATCATTCCAGTCAACCAGATTTATAAACTTTTTATCATCCCTGACTCCCTTATTCCTCCCATTTATCCAATCACTTGCCTAATCTTGCCTCTATATCTCAAAATCTCATCTCTAATGAACCCATCTCTTTATTCTCACAGTCACTACCCCAATTCAAGCCATCACTTCTCACCTATACTATTGCAATAATTTCCTAATTGGTTGCTGTGACTCAAATCTCTCGCCACTCCAATCCATCCTTCACTCCTATTATGAACTGATTCTCCTAAAGCACAGATCTTACCATGTCATCCTCTATTTACCAAGTTCTAGTGACTCCCAAATTGTCTCTATGATCAAACATGAACTTCCCTATTTGGCATTTAAAGCTTTTCACAACCTAGTTTCTTTCTACATTTCTAATCTCACTACCTTCAATATATTTTGCTGTCTAACCATACTAATCTATTTACAATTTCTCCCCCCCCCCAAAAAAAAAAACACTCCCTTTCCCAATTCTGTACATTTGAATTGGCTCTTCCCTTGCTTTGAATGCTTTTTTTTCCCTTATCTCCACCTCTTAGAATCTCCGGCTTCCTTCAGAATTTATATCAAAGAGTCCCCTACTACAAGGCCTTTCCTGGTTTTCCCAGCTGCCAGACCTTCTCTCCAAGGTTACCATGTATTTGAATTGCATATGATATATATATATATAATATGTGTATTTTGTCTTCCTTCTTAGAATGTGATCCCAGCACTTAACACAGTGCCTGACATATAATAGACAGTAAATGTTTGTTGATTGATTGATTATAGGGCTTGTGGAAGGGTTATTTTCAAATATTCTACAGGGTCTATGGGGGAATATAATCAAGTCTGACCTTGCAGTTACAATCCTGAAACATGCTGTGTGTCTGTGTGTCATGGTTGAATTTGACAGTCTCACTCCATTCCTACAATCCCAAAAGGAAAGGTAAAAATTTGGCTCTGCTAAGAGATGGAGAAAAGGACTTCTCAGATGCTGAAGATTCCCAGGCCAGCAGCTCTTGGCTAGTTAGGCCCTGACTAAAGTAAGTTTTCCTAGGGATAAAAGGAGCTAATTCTCTATCTGCGTTAAATCAATGTGTACTGGTTGGCCATTTATCATCATCATCTTCATTAAGAGATAATATGGCAGAGTAGATAGAGACTAAGTCTAAGAGTAAGAAAAACTTGAGTTTATGTTTGACATATGCAAGCTATGTAACCATAGTCAAGTGGCTTAACTTCTCCTTGCCATGGGCAGCTGTCCAAGATTATCAATTACATAAGAGTTGGCAATCTGCATAAAACTCAGTTACAAACTATACCCCTCTAGCAAATGACATAAGTAAAGTACTGTGTAAATGCCAACCATTTAAATAAACATTTATACAATACCTACTTTATGTCATGTACTATGCTGAGCACTTTTTACAAAAATTGTCTCATTTGATCTTCACAACAATCTTTCAGGGTAGATATTTTTATTATTCCCACTTTGTAGTTGAGGAAGCAAATTGGAATTACATGACATGCCCAGGGTCACATATGTAGGAAATGTCTGAAGTTGAATTTGAATTCACCTCATCCCGACTCCAAAATCAGGGGTCCATCCACTATGCAACCAGCTACCTCTAGGAAGTAGAAGTAAAAGTGTCACCAAGACTTTAGGGGAATAAACAGAAATTGATAAGCATATATTATAGCTGGAATCTAAATTATAACAAACATAATTTAGGGATCTGACAACCTGCTAACTTAGAAAGCCCTATAATACTGTCTACCCATCCCAAAGCCATTAGAAGATGGAAAGTTACCCACTGATTTCAGGCAATGAAGATGGCTAAGTATAAAACTAATTTATGCACAAGCAAACTCTGGGGATGAATTTCAGAATCTTAGCAGTGTCAAACATACCCAAAGGCAGAACTCCTGAATATAAAATATAATTGGTAAATGTTTAATTGAATAAATAAAAATACAGTAAAGCACAAATATTGTTAATTTGTGGTTTTCTAAGTAAACGTTTCTATTTAATTTGATATCATTGATCCAGATCATGATAGATAAGGAGATTTAGCCTAATGTTACACAGGACTGACTCCCTGAGGAAGAGTCCTGGAGGAGATTAGCTTAGCAAAGGTGAGGAAGGTGGGCTTAGATACACCCAACCTCTCTCTCTGACCAGGCCCAGACTCTCAGGGGATAGGGAAGCTAGACACACCTGCCCAGGTTCAAAAAGTCTGAGTTTTGCTTGTTACCAATGATTGATGGTAACAACAATTAATGTAATCATTGATAGGGCATGGGCATGGCCCTGATCCTCACCAAACTCTGAATCTGGGCAGCAAATGCTAACCTGGCACCAGATCTTAGTATAGAAAAGGAGGAACATGCTTCTTCAGAGTCAACCCCGCCCTCTCCCTGCACTTGACAAGGCTGGGAAGGACCGGGAAGATAAAAGGTGGGGCTGAACCCATATAAACTGTTAACAATCCAAGGTGAGCTTAAATCTTCAACTAGAGAGGTGGAGAGAGCCACCATGAAGATTACAGGTGTCATCTTTGCTCTGCTGCTGGTCCTAGCCCTGTGCAGCCAATATGGTGAGACCTCTGGGATAAAGGGAAGGGTTACCATAAGATATCTCTCAATCTCTCTCCCTCTCTCTTTCTCTCTCTCTCTGTCATTCTCTCTCTCTCTGTCATTCTCTCTCTCTCTCTCTCTCTCTTTCTCTCTCTCTCTCTCTTTCTCTCTGTCACTCTCTCTCTGTCTCTCTCTCTGTGTCATTCTCTCTCTCTGTGTCATTCTCTCTCTCTCTCTTTCTCTCTGTCATTCTCTCTCTCTGTCATTCTCTCTCTCTGTGTCACTCTCTCCCTCTCCTTTCCCTTTCTCCCCCCTTCCTCCCTCCCTCCCTCCTTCTCTTTATCTCTCTGTCTCTCTCTCTGTCTCTCTCTCTCTCTGTCTCTCTGTTTCTCTCTCTCTCTCTCTCTCTCTCTCTCTCTCTCTCTCTTTCTCTCAGAGGTCATTTCATCTCCCACTCTATTTTACAAATGAGGCCCAGAATGGTTAGATGATTTGCCAAGAGTCATAAAGGTAATAAGTAGTAGAACTAAGTTTCAAACTTAGGTCTTCTGATTCCATAAGAGCTCTTTCCACTGCTTGTTACCTCACTCTGAGGATCAGTCAGTCATTATACATTTACAAAGCACTTACTATGAACCAGATGCTGGACATACAAGCAACGAACTGAAATCATCTCTGCCTTCAATTTAAGTCTCTGCTGTTTTTTCCTCTCTTCTTTTTTGAGGAGGAAAAGGAAAATAAAGTCAATATGCACTTATGTGAAGATAAATAAGGCACAGACAAGATAACACGTACAGTACAATGATATTAAGTACACAAAAGTAGTAGTGCCAAGATACAGAGATTGAAAGTCAAGAAGACCAGTCTAACTGGTTATTGTAGAGCAAAGACAGGGAGCATAGTTGGAAAGAGAGGATGAAGCCAGGTTATAAAGAAATTTAAAGATCAATTGAAATTTATAATTCATCTAAAAGGCAGTAGGCATCACTTTGTTGAGTAATAAATGCTTATTGGCTGAGTGGGAAAGTGATATGGTAGCTGCTCTGCACTGGGAAAATCAATTTACTAACTAACTCTGTGGAGGATGGATTAGAATAGAAAGAGACTTGAAACCAGGAGACCACTGTAATAGTCTAGAAAAAAAGAGGTGATTAGGCTTGAATTCAAGTGGCAAACATGACTTAAGAGAAGAGGTCAGCTGCAAGAGATGTTGGGAATGGAAACAACAAGATTTAGAAACATTGAGAATAAATTGTCAAGGATAATGATGAAATCACAAATTTCAGCGACTAAAAGGATAATGTCATCAACATAAATAGAAAGTTTGAAAGATTGAAGAGGAGTGGGAGACAGAAAAGTAGAATTTGCTTTGGGGATGTTAAATTTGAGATCCATCCAATTTGACATTTCTAGTAGGCCATTGGCGATCCACAACAGAAACTCAAGAGAAATTAAGGTTACATAGATAGATTCAAGTCATCTGCATAGATTCATCTGTGTATTGAATCCATGGAAGTAGATAAGAACATAAAGTAAAAGAGTATAAAGAAAAAAAAAGCCAAGAGCAAACTCAATTAGTGAGCATTAATGATGAATGAGCAAGGGAGACTAAAAAGGAGCAGACAAAAAGATAAGAGGATAATCAAGAGAGAGCTATATCATACAAACTCAGAGAGGAGCGAATATCTGGGAGGAGAAGATAAATGAGGGAGTGATATATGTTCCAGAGAAGCCAAGAAAGAGCCTAAAGGATCTTGAATTTAGGAAATCACTGGTGATCTCAGAGGACTTTCAGTTGAATGATGAGTCTGGAAACCTTCAAGTTTTCTGACTCCAATTCCATTTCACTACTCCATGAAAGGTTTGTGGGTACATGCAAAAGAGACCCAAGCAATCCAAATGAAAAGGAGTCTCTGGGTAAAGGATAACTTCTTGAGTAGGATTAAGAGGTCATGAGTGTGAGAGGCCTCCTGTGGTCCCTCACTCCTCTGACCATTTCTGAGGGTGAATTTTCAGCCACCTCCTAACCATGGACTTTTCCTGTTTGTGTTTCTAGCCGAAAGCTGCCTTCCATTTTATGTAACTTTTACTACAGTAACTTCAAGGAGTCCTTCTCTACTAGAATTAGACCTCCAAAAATATAAACCTACTTCAGAAGAAGTTGAGTCCTTCAAAAAGATACAGGAGTGTTACTCTGAGCATTCTTTGGGAAGAACGATAAAGGATGCACTGCTCATGGTAAGAAAAGTTCCCTTACCTCCCCACAGCTCCAAGGAGTCATACCCATCCCTGACACAAATTACATTCCTCACTCATGCACATAGCAAGCACCAATGGCATACACAGGGCATGTGTCTTGTAAAGAAGCATAGGATTTGTCTCAAACGGCGGCAGCAAAAGCTGTCAAGGATCAGGGGGATCAGTCAAGGCTCCTCCCACAGGCCTCTATGTCAGGGATCAGGGGGATCAGCCAAGGCTCCTCCCACTTATTGGCTCATTGGAGCTATTGGCTTCTTCTTTCCTGCCTGACCCTATCCATCCCAGCTTCCCAACCTTCCATCCCCTCATCCTGAGATCCCTGGGATTCATCCCAGCAATGATTTTGGAGGCCTAGGAGAAGGAATACATCAGAGGCCAGCAACCACACTTGGAGTTGAGAGGAGATCAGGAGAGACCAGACTAATCACCATACACCATACACCAAAGAGATAATCCCAGGAAGCTTGTCCCTACCTACCACCAACCCTGTCACATAAGGCTTCACTCCCACATAAACAAGGTCTCAACCCAGAAACCTTCTTTTCCCCACTCCTAGTCCAAATCAGTAAAGGTCAATCTCATTCCCATCCACACTCCAACCTGCAGCCCAGAGGGACCAAACATTTCTCACAGGATTTAGATTTGGGCTATAAACTGGGAGTGGGACATAAAACTATTCCCAAAGCCCCTTCTTGACTATGGTTTATGCTTTCTCTCTCCCCAGCTAAGCATCTCCCTAAGTGAAGAATGCTTGCAAGAAGTGGAAAGTTCACTTCCAAAACTGATGAAATAACCAGTGGGTGCCATCTGAATAATGTCTCAGTTAACTGCCATTTCTGTTCACCCCAGGCCTATTCTGGGCTCACTTTACCTCCTAAATCCTGAAACACTGTCCAACATGGATGATCATAGTCCCTGATGATTCTAATAAAGCAAATGTACCTCAACTCTATTTGTGACTGTATAATTGCATGAGTTACTGAGTATGTGGTGTGTATGCCATTGAACAATTAGAGGAAGGTTTGGGAAATGCTGAAATTGGAATTCAAGCCCCAGGCTAAAGTATAGACTTTCACTCTTTCCCTTACTAATTATATGACATATAGTATTCTCATCCTCAATTTTCCCATCTGCAAAACGGACTTAATTAAATGATCTAAGGCTTTACCCAGCTTATAAAATTCTATAGTTGTGCATTTGTTGTAAGTATATGTTACTGCGTAATTATGCTTGATAATGCCTAGGTCTTGTTTTGTATGACTTCAATTATGTATATTGTTGTATATAATATTGCATATTATTGAGTCTACTACATCACACTCTGCTATATCTGACCACTGGACCCAGATGGCTCTGGAAGGGAAAGTAAGGCAGGTAACCTTCCTTGCACAGCCCTCCCTCACTTACATCCAATTCCCTCGAATGTCATGACATCACCTCTCTGAGAACCGAGGACAAATAACAACCTCTGTGAGTAGCAGCTTCCCCCTTCGAGACAACACAGCTCTTTTCTTTCTTCTTTCTCTTCCCTTCCCTCACTCCACATAGGGTACAATAACCCAAAGGAACTTAAATTTTTATCCCTGAAATCTTTTTCCCCCTGAGGCAATTGGGGTTAAGTGACTTGCCCAGGGTCACACAGCCAGGAAGTGTTAAGTGTCTGAGGCCACATTAGAACTCAGGTCCTCCTGACTTCAGGGCTGGTGCTCTAACCACTGCACCAACTAGCTACCCAATCACTGAAATCTTCCAAATATCTTGGGGTCTATGGACTAATGCCTTAACCCCAAATCATTCTGGCTCTTACAGACTGACAAACAATGGATACCAAGTCAAGCCCCACTTGATCAAAGTTTGGGCACTGGTTGGCTCAGAGTGAATGTAAATAGCAATTGCAGTAGGAGATCTAGGTTTTTTCCTAGGTCTTAGTTTGACTGAGGTAATGTCCATTCACTGATTAAGGTTAGGTAACCCCTTGTTAGATAATAAGCCCTTTAAGAAGGTTGCTTTTTCAGGGCAGCTGGGTGGTGCAGTGGATAGAGCCTCAGACACTTAATATTCCCTAGCTGTGTGACCCTGGGCAAGTCACTTAATCCCTAATTGCCTCAAGGGGAAAAGATTTCAGGAATCAAAATTTATGTTCCTTTGGGTTATTATCCCTATTTGGAGTGAGGGAAGGGAAGAGAAAGAAGCCCAGGGGTCTTCTCCTCCCAGACTATTTGTTTTCTTGTTATTGTTTTGTTTTTGACACTAGGTAAGAGAGGCCATTCTCTGCCCCATTTCTTACCCAGCCTTAATTACTGATTGGGCCTTGCCTCATGTCTGGATCTGCTCACAGGAGAACTAAAGGGCCGTGCCCTGATTCTTGGACAAGGAGAGAAGAGGCAGGCCTCGGGAGGTGATGGAACAAACAGAAATCCATTTATTCAGAATTACACCGGTATTTCTCTATCTAAAGTTTACATGATTAGTTACAAATGCTGTGTTCAGTTAGATTACTACTACATCTGTATTCTAACAGTAGTCAATACAACCTACACAAAGGTATTCAGAAAACAGGTAGCAGGATGTCTGGCAGATGCAGTTCTTAGAAGTCAGTAATCTCGCTTTCCTCCAAGGCTCTGATACCAAGAATCAGCAAGGTCAGACACATCCTCTGACTTCTCAGAAGACCTATCACCTGCAGAGGGGATGGAGAGGCTGAGCCAGGTATGTTAGCAGAATTCTCCAAGGACAAAGGGGCTTTAAACCTTGCCAGGGAGTCCTCTACTGTCTGTGGCCCTTAACAGCCTCCGTCAAACTGAGACCTGTTAAAGTTCTTAGCTTAAAAAGGTCACGGTCTCCCACTGCATCCAAGGCCATCTCCAGTGGTTCTGATCTTCATCTTACCACTGGACCCAGATGGCTTTGGAGAGAGGGGGAGGTTGATGACTTTGCACAGCCCTCCCTCACTTACATCCAATTCACTGTCATGTCTGGCATGCCCTCCCCAAAGTCATGGTTGTCTTTGAGAACAAAGGATAAATAATAGCATCACACATTGTGCAGCTTTCTGGATGTTACTCTGTGCAATTGTGCATCACTGAGATGTGTAACTCAGACTGGCTCTAGACATCATTGAGTCTCTTTTTGTAAGACTCACCATCACACCCCAACTAACCAAAGCCCATTTTGTGAGAACTAACAGGCTCTCAGACACCCATGGTCCCCAACCTTCATCTCTTTCCTCCAATCCAACTCCTCCCAGCAGGACAATTCTGAGTGCACATGCTGCAACTGCAGACTTTTGAGAGTGCCAGGGTTCTTTTCCTCCTGATGCATGAGGCAGCTTCAGCCTGAACCCTTTTCAGGGGAGTAGCACAAGGACCAAAGTCGAAAAACCTAATTCCAGATTCATCTCCTTCTGAGACTCCTTTTTCAAGTCTAGAAGTCTCTGCCTATGGCCCAGTCCCATTCCTCTCCTCTCTAAGTTCTATTTCCACTGAATCTCTCTCTTCATCCCAGATCCAACCTACCCCATCCTAGAGCTCTTTTTTAGGAGTTTCTCACTTCCTTTCTCTATCTGTCTTTCCCTCTCCTGCCTCTCTCCATCTCCCCCTATCCTATGTTCCAATGCCCCTGCTCTTTGACTATCTTTCTCTCTCCTTCATCTCCAGTTCCCTCAACTCTCCCTCCATCTCTCACTTCCTTCATTCCCCCAATCCCAAAAAGATCTTTCCCAGAGACCAACCTTCCCCCGCATCCAATCATGAAGCTCCTTGACCCCACTAGAGCTTCAGGGATATCCTGGTTTCCTCAGCCAATGACTGCTCCCTTCCAAATGATTGTCTTCTTTAAGTCAGCATCATATCAATTCATTCTGTCTCATCTCCTGCTCTCTTTCTCACCTCCTGGATATTTGCTCCCCCTTTCTATAAGAGCATGGTGGGACCTGGCCAAGGAAGCTTAAATTTAAATCACCCTCAATTTATCCATCTCCAAAGTCCATTAGCACCCATAGTCCCAATGACTAAGAAGCCACAGACACTAAATAAATAGGCCCAAGTGGGACAGCCCTGGCCAGGGACAATGGAGATAATAATCCAGATAAAAGTATGGACAGGGTTTGACCATAACCACAAGGCCAAACTTGGGTATACCAAAACCAGGACCCAGAAAGCAGATTGTAAGGTCAAAACCACTGAGTTAAAGTATGATGGACAGGCAGAACAAAGATACAGCCATAGAATTTCAAAACTAAAAGAACTTCAAAATCCAATTTCCTATCTGATACAGGAATCCTCTTTTAAATATCTTTAATTGCTTGAACAGTTAAATATGTGAGATGTAGGAACGGCTCCCTGTCAGGAAGTTGGAAAGTAGAATACTACACAAAAGGAAAGGAAATGGACAGCTGACTTAAAGTGTTAAAAAAAAAAAAAAAAAGATTTGAATGGGGAAATGAGATCATCAGTGGGTGGATAGGATCTAGAAAATGAGGTTACTTGGGTAATGAATTCAGAGTTCCAGATTAAGAAAAGAACTAGGTCAGTAAAGGGGCAGAGGGTCAGAGATGAGGAATTACTGAAGGCACAAGGTCATGAGGAAATAAAGTGGGAAAATGCAATGAGGAAAACTCACTAGTGAGGGAAAATCTACCCACATCTGCTAGACTATAGATTAAAAACCTTAAGAAACCAAAAGGACCTCAAAGCATCTATATCCACATCCAGACACAGAGATATACAAATGGGCTAAAAGTAAAGAGTGTTCAATAAAATGGATATTCCAAAGGAAAAAAAAAACTTGAAAAAGAACAAATTAAAAATTCATAATTAAATACCAAATTGGAAATTCTGAAAATCAAAATAGAGATTAATAAAATGGAAAATAGGAAAACTACTAAACCAATAAATAAAACTAGGAATTGGTTTTATGGGGGGAAAAAAAAACCTAAATAAGCCATTGGTTAATTTGACTTTTTTTTAATGCTCCACAAACCATGTACTAATGTCACTTTGGAAGTTCCAAGGCTGTGAACACTTCCTTCATGATAGGTGAGATATTTCAGTCTTTTTTATTTGAGTATGTCTGTCTGTGTTTATTTCTCTGTCAAGAGGCACAGTGAATAAAGAATGACCATCCTGCATGTATCTAGTGACATTTTTTCTTGAGCCCAAACTCTGGCTTTTCCCCACTATCAAACAAGTCAAGCCTCCCTCATATGAAGCAGAAGGCCTTCAGATTCACAGATACACTCCTTCTTCTCTGTCTTACTCAGGCATGTACACACACCCAACCTCTTGGAGTATTAACCTTCAAGAAGGAAAAAAAAGGAAATAAAGGATCTTTCAGAGACCTAAACATTTTTGTGCCTTCTTTCCCCATTTCTTTGGTCAAGGCAAGATTACTGTACTGCTCAACTGACCAGGACATATTGGTAGGGACCTAGGAGGGAGAGGGGCACATGACCATGACAAAAGATACCTTGCCCTCTTTTCTCTTTCTAGGGCCAAAATCAATGCAACTCCAGAATGTGTAAACCATGGGCAGTCCATAAAATAGTGGAAGATGGGCTATAAAGAGGGGTTATAAACCCTCTCTCCCCAGTCATCCCTGACTGATCATCCCATCACCATCCCTGACTTCTACAGACTGAACCAGGGAGTTCAAGCCACACCACTATTAGCTACTATTCAATGACTTATTCAAGCTGAAAAGCAACTCAGCTCATGCCTCTGGATGTATTTCTCACTGTGTGATTGTTGTCACTGGGTGTGGAATTGTGTGTATGACCAACATCATGGTTCTGTCACTGGGAGATGGTGGAAGTGTCTGCTGCTCACTGTGTGACTGTCACAATGGTGAACTATCATTTAGTAGGTGGCTGTCTCACTCCCACTGTGGTTAGATAAATGAGTGTCCACTGTGACTGCTTAGGTCCCTGGGCATCATTGTGTGATCCAGGTGACTCTGGATATCTGTGCATTATCCTTTGTCGTTTTGTGAAACACCAGTCAGAGAGGCAGACTCTTTGTGAGAACTCATAAGGCTCCAGCCTTTAGAGAGCCTACACGCAAGGGCTGTTATTCTTCAGGAAAAGACCCATGTCCTCTCTCGCCTGACCTCCTAAGTAACATTCACTCCTGTGTTCAACTCCAACTCTTCAGGCTATCAGGAAGGTGAAAATTTCCATGGTTCAGGGCAAACCCAGCTAGCCCCAGGGGTGCCCACCAGCTGCTTCTGTGGAGCTAGCCTGGAGTGTTTGCAATTCACACTGATTAATCCCTCCAGTCTTTTTGGGTAGTCTCAAGAGAACCCCTCTTCTGCCCCAAGCCTTCTTTGTGTTTCATCAGTATGTGTTTGCCCTCAGGCCCAAATTTGTTCTATTTGTGGGGGAAATTTAGGGAACTTGAAATTCACTGGCCTACTCTGCCATCTTCCCAGAATCCTTCCTTAGACTTGGCTCTTCTCAATAATGCAATGATTCAAGGTAATTCTAATAGACTTGGGATGGAAAATTCCAATAACTGTAGAGACTGAGTATGGATTGAAACATAGTATTTTCCTCTTTGTTGATTATTTGTTTTTTCTCATTTTTTTTCTCTTTCAGTCTGATTTTTCTTGCACAACGTGACAAATACATATTTATGTTTAAAAGGATTGCATGTGTTTAACCTATGTCAGAGTGCTTACTGTCTTGGGGAGGGAGAAGCTATGGGAGAGAGGAAGAAAAAGTTGGAAAAAATGGAACCCAAAAATGAATGTTGAAAACTATCTTTTCATGTATTTGGAAAAATAAAATACCACTGGAAATATTTTTTAAAAGAAAAAGAAGGGGTAGCTAAGTGATACAGTGTATAGAGCACCAGCCCTGAAGTCAGGAGGACCTGAGTTCAAATCTGACCTCAGACATTTAACACTTCTTAGCTATGTGACCCTGGGCAAGTCACTTAACTCAGCAAAAAGAAAAGAAAAATAAAATATTATAGTATTACTAAGACTCAATAAGATTTCTTTTCATATGAAAAGAAAATTGTTCCATTATATTCTAATTATACTACATGTTGGAGGCCAGCATAGAGATTGGGACAGAGAAGACAAATTTGAGAATTATCAGTATAAAAATTTTGTCTGTGTGTGTGTGTGTGTGTGTGTGTGTGTGTGTGTGTGAACTGATCACCAAGTAC